>CAJNIZ010046462.1:0-40146 GCA_905231905.1 Symbiodinium pilosum | reverse complement strand
CGGTGCGGGCGCCATTCCGGCCACTTTTCCCGACCGCAATGAGAAAAAACACCAGGTCATTCCAAAGGTCAGAAATCATTGACATAACCGTTTCCTTTGTGTACGTAGGTAACGAGCCCAAATAATTCAACTACTGGGTGAACTGCTCAGGGCTCCTGCGAAACAGTGGAAGTATATACTTACCAAACTCAGCAATTTTCTGCCCGCCCCGACCCCCCCCCCACCGTGCCAGGCAAAGCACTTTACCCAAATCTCAAAGTCCTCCAGCCTTGTAAGTCTTGAACCTTCCACCGCCCACTTTTCAAGCAAGATCGGCTTCTCAATCCGCCGATGACGGCAGCTCGCTGGGGTCAGATTCCTGGCTTGTTCTGTTATGTGGGGCTGCAAGATATCGAAATGCAAGTAAACATGCTACCCCCAATGCCGCATCCCAAACTCCAGGCAAGAATCCAATGTGAAGTCATCATCATCTGTGCGCCCGAGCAGCTTGTACAGGTCTCGCCTTGGGAGAGGGCAAGAGTATCTGAAAACGGTGACCCTCTTTGCATGCGTCATAGCACTTTGCCGCCTCTTGCCTTAAAGAGAAAGTTCCACATTGTTGCATTGAAATTCCCCGCAAATGTGACCACACGTGGAGATATGCGGAGTGCCGATTGTGGAGCTGTAGATAGCTGTGGCCATTTTAGTGGGTCAGAGGGCAGGCGAATGTAATGCTAAAAATTAATGGGAGGAATAAGTGAATACGGACGACCATGGCACACAAAAAACGCTGGTAATGAGCTGCAAGGACCTGAGCAGCCCTCTTGAAGAAGGGTAATATCAGTAGCCAACCTCCTCCCACCACTGCTGCTTCTACGCCATCATGATGTTTCTCCAGGTCTCGCACGTGCGGAGAAACAGCTTCTTACAATCGAGGGTTATGCAATGACATGCGGAACGTGCTTTCGACTTTTCATGACTTTCACCGGAAAATGCAAAAAGGTCATTCAATATTGACTGGCAGTTCTATCAAGGTCAATTTGCAGCATCAGCGTCGATAAGCCAAACTTGCCATAGATTCACCCTGAAAACCAAACATGCAAGACCGGTAACCTGCCAAAAGAAGCCTTCTGGCCAATGTTCTGGGCAGCAGCGATGCTTTATCTGTGCTGTAATTTTAGTAGCGCTGAAAATGCCCAGGAACTTCAAGCTGAAACACCCTCCATCCCCCAAACGCAGAACCCCACCCCAAATGGAATAGATTCGCTTCGAGGCTCAACTTCCCTGCAGCAGGAGGCCGTAGCTTCAAAGGCGGCCTGGGGATGGGAAATGGCGGCTTGTCAAAGTCTGAATGGTTTCTGAAGCCTTGTTCTGAGAATCATTTCATTTCCTGGAGAACCTGTATCTTTCCTGACTCATGGCAGGGCCCGTTTTCTTACGTGATTGATTCCAGTGACGTTCCTGTCGCAATTGCACTCTGAAACTTGAAAAGCTATGACGGAAAAACCATGGGCTTGAAAGCAGCCGCTGTCTCAACGATGCCAGGCTGCCTCTGTGTCGGCTCCAGCCTGTCCTGCAGAGCCATCCACATGGCAAGAATACCAACACGCTCTTGCGGATTCTTGCAGTAAGAGGACAGCATGGTGGTGGTTTGGAGCGGTTGAGGTCGTCATTACGGTTCGTTCCGCTTCGGGACTCGTGCTCTACAGCGTCACCACAGGTTCTTCTCTAAATCTTGATTTGTTTCGGGTATGTTTGCAAGTACGACACCTAGTGTTCGGGCCACGAAAGAAGAGTACCCAATTTAGGAAAACTACTACAGATCTCAACAAAGATTTGTATACACACCCGTAATGCAGACTCGTCATGTCGCTGCTCCTTCATTTGCCGGTTGATCTTCGCCACCTTAGCAAGGCGTTTGACTTTCTGAAGCTGGTGAAGGCTTCAAGCCTGCAAGAACCCACGCTTGAACCCTCCAGCTCTTAACTCTTGAGCCTTCCCCACCCAACATCTGTCTGCAACACCCCTAATTTCCCATGCAGCATCCTCCAACATAGATGCCTCTAACCCCATTCCGAGGAGAGCGGGAGCCGTGACCCACAGGTACAAACATTGACAGGCTGAGGACTGGACCATATGTAGCAAGACCTCCGGGAGAGAAAGCAGCTCTGTGAACTGCAACTAAGGATGCGCCGACCAATTGAAAGCTTGGCTGGCCTTGGACTACAGGTATTTCCTGAAAGCTGTGCTTGTACAATTTGTTCTTTTGCCCTCAGAAGCTAGGCGTTCACGCCTGAGCTTCGCAAAGGCCTTTTGGCAAGCATGGGCCGTCTCTTGCGGCCTTCTGCTTAAGGTCTGGAACCAGACAGTCCCTTCAGAGTATTGAAAAAGGAGCCCAAACGATAGCTTCACTGTAGGTATGAAACCATGTCACCGAGCTTGCAGTGACCGGGCCTGCCCCACGGTCATTGTAAAATAACCTGTGAACTCATAGAACAGCCTAAGGTAGGGCTCTTGATTCGGGATTCGATCTCCCTAACATGACTTACTGACATGCCCTGCTGCCACGAATCAGCATCTTCATTGCGACGGCAACCCTTGACTCCTACGATCCTCTGTAGTACAGGCTCTTATCATCGAATCGTTCGCTAAGGCTGCTTATTTTTGCAGCCTGTAAACGCCCGAAAGCCAGGATGGGGTTCGTTGAAAGCGTTAAACAACCGACCCGCAACTCAAAGACGGCGCAAAAACACCCTGCATTCTCCCATCAAGTCCGTTTTACGGAGAAAAGAATCTACCATATTGGGAAAACCCTAGTATTTAATACATTTTTAACCAGTATGATAACTTAATTTACGTTCCTTAACAGCAACCCAGTTGAGCTTTGGTTGTAGCCCCAGCCTTCCTTTCTGTGGATGTGAGGTACGGCCAGGTCTTCTCGGCCTTAGCAATGCATTTGGGGTTTCCCGAAAGTAGGGGTGCCTTTAAAGGGGATTATGGGGGTTATTTAGGGGTATATAGGGTTTAGGGATTTTCCAAAATTAGGGGTACCTTTTGGGGGCTCCCCATAGTAAGGGTTATAGTATTTTGGGGTCTATATTTTGGGCCGGTTGTTTAGGGAAACACTATCCAGCTGATTGGATTTAAATAGTTTGGGCCATGGTACAGCAACGCGAAACAGTCCCTTGGCCTCAAATCCTGAAACCATGTAGTAATATGCGATGCTCGACGACATTCATTTCTGACTTGAGCAATTGAGCAGGAAGGCCAACTTGAAACAGGATTATGCAGGTCTACCATGGAAGGAAACACCTTGCAACGCGGGCCTGTATCCTCATGACCTTTGCCACATATGCTACACAAACCCCCTTCCTCTTGCTAAACCCAATGCTTCCCAGCATTGAAAATACAGACCCGCAAGACTTGTCCTAGCGGCATCTCATGCTAACTGGTGGGGAATTGTTCGAATGCACTCTGAGCCCTCGGCCCGGTCTGTGTGGAAACCACCTTGCCGCTCGGCCTGGGTGTAATTCCTCAGCGCCAGGGCTTGTGTGTGGATTTGTAGAAGCTGCTGCAGGTCACGGGAACGTTCAAACTGACTATTGGCACGGTCATCCCTTTGGGGACCTTAAGGATTTATAACTGCTGATCGTACTGAAAATCCATTCCCATCGTTTAGGCATGCATTTGACAAAACATGGTCTTAGCCAAAAGTTGTGGCGTTAAACGCGACAAAACCCAGTTCTCAATATGAAAGCCAGAATGCACTGGCGGAGAATTGCGCAATCTTACCCCAACTTGAAGAAGTTGCTATCCCACGTGCGCCACATAGTTTGAATCTTGTACGGTCAAAGGCGAATGAGGGAGTCCTAACTTCCCCCTCTCTAGTTAAAGCCCAAACGGAGTGGACGGCCATATCTAATAAGAGAAGGACATTTGCTTCACACTCGCTACAGCAGGGGTACAGACCCTCAAACCCGCTTCCCTGGGCAGCCACGGTACACCCTGGCAAAGATTCGGCCTCAAAAGGCGCAGGGATGGGTGTAGGCAAGTTTTCCAAATTTCCCGATGTGCCTTGATGTTCTGTCTTCAGCATTTGGGGTGGGGCTGTTGAGGAGCGCTTCAACTTCTAGTGTGAAACACAATCGCCACTGTCAAGCTGCAAAACACGAAGTAATTTGTGGAAGCTTGGGGGTGAATTTGGCATCATGAATTCTGCTGCATTAGGAGCAAAGATGCTTTTTGCTTCGAACGAATTGAATATTTTTGAACGGTTCGTTCACAAGTGCCACGGGGACTCGAACCGTGAGAAATCTGCATTGCACCAGGCTGTGGGCATGAGGGGCAGAGTCTTCACCCTGGGGGTCAGGCTGCGAGGAGACGGCCGCTCTGAAGAAATGATTAGGTTTGGATGGTTTGGGGGAAACGTACACCCGTAGGTGCAAGTGGTGAGTGGTCAACTGGTCGAATAAGTGTGGGGTCGTAAGCGATTGCGTGGTCCGAAGTGGTCAGTCCACTGTGCGTGCTTGCAGCCTGCCCTGCTGTTGGCTCCTTCAGCCGAGGGACCCGAGGTTCATGGTTTAGGGCTTAGGGATTCCAGGGATATGAGCTCACGCATAATTTCGGAGGGAGTTTTGCTAGGCCAGATACAAGTTAGCCCTTCACTTTCACAGCGAAATTCACAGTGCCTTGCACAGAGTCTGCATGGGAAGATTGGTTGTACTCAAGGGTTGTGAGATTACGAGAGGTCACCTTTTGGAGAAGTAGACAAAGCGATTCTACACGTGTACACGGCATAATACACCGTCTCCGTACACACGCATTTTTAACAGGGGCATGGCGCAGCATGATACGAATCCCATTGATTGGTATCCGATGTGTTGCTGCTAGTTTGCGTGAAATGTGTAAGATTGATGATAGAGGCCTTTCGTGAGTCCGACCTTATCGTTTTTGGTATCGTTTTGGGTCCCTCGTGTTCCCATGATCTAGGGCCATGCTCAAGAACTTATTNNGGTACTGGTCAAGTGCTGAGGGGCCATCATCAAATGATGATGGCGCATCAGAAGACCACCATATATACATTCCCATTTTATCGGCCACTACAAGACTGAACCTCATCTTTTTTTCTACTCCTCATTGTTTTACACGTCAAGCGCTATCTGAGGACACTCCTTACATAATGGAGACAAGCCGGGTTATTATACAACCCCAAATGTTTTGCACATGGTTTGTGTCGAATCTGGGGTACAGCTGGTGTGAAAATGTGAAAGATTGCGATGGCATCCCACTAGCACTCATGCTTCGTACTCCAACACCTCTCCAACGTTTCTCAATAGATATGGAAATGCCCAATCCTGAACTCCATGTCCAAAGTCTTTCCACACAACCTTCAATGCTCAAGCTCACATACCCTGTGGTGTAGTTTTTGCTGTTGGCCTTGGTCTGGCCCCGTTGCCAGCAGAATCGCTTGCAGCCAAGGCGGTGATGATTGAATCAGCCGGCCTCGACAGTAGGCGTGGGCTTCAGGTTGAAAGATTCAGAGTTGCAGAAAGAGACGGGAATGTTTGTTGGAGTTGGCATAGCGTACAGTGTGGTGCTGGGTTTCTCGGAATAGTGGAAACCTTGGGGGCTTTGCGGGGAATGTGCATGATTTTAGGGGTCGCGGCTTCGCGAAGGAATTTCTCTTGTGGGGATCCTCGGGGGATATGAGGACTAAGACGGCATTGGACCAGCAACTTTTTAAAAGATAATACAGGGCTTGGGCTAATGGCTGGAAAGCGCTAGTCGCTGGAATGCTCGTCTTTCTCGTGAGAAGTGCAAAGCTCTGAACATCAGGCTTGCCTCAAGCTTGCTATGCAAGCGGCGCTTGGAACCTCAGGTGTGGTCTAACTGCTACAAACCTTGAACTCTAAATAGCTCTACACCTGCACTTCCGAACCTTTGAATGGCGAGGTGTTGCCCAAATTACGGTTCCCGTAGCTGGGAGAAACTAATATGCTGAACCCAGGCATACAAGCGCGTGCTATACTACTTCAACGAAACTGACGAAACTAACCAAAGGGCCTTGCAGAAATGTTGTCGCAGTGGTTAAGCAGAACTCTTCTCCTTGCATGCAACCCTTTTGGACGCCCTGCTGCGCCCACTCTTGAACGCAAGGCCCTGAAACGCACCAGTTATGATCTTTGACCGCGCCTCTATCTGGATTGTGCATCACAGGCCCACACTCATCGTCCACCAACACCTGTCGTTAGGCAAGTTGTGGGTTTTGGGGTGCATTATGTGGAATCCAAACACTTCAGGGCTTGCGGTCCAGATATTCGGGTGGTTTCAATTCATGGACTCCTTTGACTGACGTGCAAAACCCTTCTTACATAGCACTGGCATGACGGAATTCCCCATCTTAGAAGCCCGTAAGATCTTCAAACTGGAGTTGGGATGCATACCCAATTTCCCACAAACCATGTTGCAATTTGTTAACAGGCGAAATGAGCGAAATGCACGGCTCACTTGGACGGGGTTTCACTGCAGAAAATAAAAAAAAAAACACACCGAGACTCTGGGCCAGCAGTTGAAGAATGCCATGAGCGCCATCCGCCTAATGGATGGCCCCAAAACTTGGACTCAAAATAATGAGCTGAGGAAGAAAGGACCAATGACCTTCAATACCAAGGTAGGAGTTGCTGACTGCATCTGAAAGCTGAAGTCGACCTCTAAAGAGCATACTCATGACCTTGGAAGACAGGACACTGTGAGCCATGAGTGCCATTGCCTCCTCTTCCACACCATCGACATCCACCATGACCTTTGCGTTTAGGGATTCTGTGGCGTGGGTGTCTGACTTCAAGGTTACGGAGGAAGGCGGTGACATTGTGTGCTGGTCCAGGTATGCTTGCCGGCTACCGTGTACTACTGTGGACTGAGGACATCTTGCAAACATCGCCCAAGAATGCAGGTGTCCTGTCTAGATTCTTCGCAGGAGTCACCCATTTTCATCCCTTGTTGGCTTTGAGTACGCTATGTTGCCAGCTGTGGACAGATGTTGTGATCTGGCGCTTAGCGACGCAACCTTCAAATCATCATTTCATCAAGGGACAGGAATATCAAACAATCTCCCCCAAGCACATAAAAAAGGTTGCTGGATAACAGCGCCTCAAAGAAACACACCGCAACAAACACATTATGAGGCTGGGGAAGGCCTGAAGAATGTGATCTTCTTCCTCCTGCATCTGGGAATATTCCGTCCTGATTGCCAGGCGGGGCCCTGAGATGAAAAATCTGCTCGCCAGTAGATTTTGGGTATTCAGCCTCAGATCGGAACTCCACGAAGCAGCTTCGATCCCTTGCTTCCCCATTTAATTTCTGGACCAAGAGGTCTCTGGTTTGGGTTGTGTTTAGCAGTGCTTAAGCAGCATGCCCAAACACCGACCTTGCCTTGGAGAGTTCGAATCTGAATTGACAAGCCGAAAAACCAGGCAAACCAACTTAGACTCTGAAACTGCACTCTCTAGAAGATGCTGTGGCCTTTTAGGGGCTCCGAAACTCACTTACGTGAGGAAACTTTGCAAGTCGAGGACCACTTTGGCTCATGCCAACTGCTTCATGCTAGTCGCCCTACGCTCAAGAAAGCCAATCACACAAACCGGGAACTTCAGCTTCCAGCTTAAGCAGCCGCTTTTAAGTATTGGAAATAACTGCACTGGTAAATTGCGTTGAATTGCGTTGACATCCTCCTCCTCGCGCGTCAAGTTCTACAATTAACACCTTCCCCACAGCAACCCCATAAAGCAGCTTTTCAAATTTCGCAGCATTTGCTTCACTAGTATGAAGCCAGCTTGACATTCTCTGCCATGCGATGCCAGCTCTTGCAGAAGCAGCTGCTGCATGCACAGTGTCCCTTGACCCCCAAATTCCTAAGATGTCATGCGGGGCCTTTGCAGCACAAGGGGTACTTTAGGGGGGCATGAAGGGAACACGGAACGGCTACAAGGGTTCCTCTGAGATTACATCAAACTCCCATGAAGTCACTGCAGCCTGCAGCTCCATCTGGAGGGACATCATAAGTCTGAGGTCAGCACGGACTTCATACCTCAGCTTCGTTCGTCCGCTTTGAAGAGTGTTGCAATCAGTATGGCAGTCACAATCCTTACTATGCAGTGACCTCCTGTTTCTACTAGTCCATTTGCCAAAAAGGCTTGCTGACAATAGTCATCTCTACCTCTATGATGGCGGTCCTGTCGATGTCAATGATGCAAACTTTTGTGCGACCGGACATCATGGGCCTCCAACACAAGTAACTACCAATGACCCTACATCATGACTAAATCTCAAGCGCTTCGGAACAAGCTTCGAAAACAGTGGCTGGGACCATTTAAGAGGTGACTTGCTCATCTGCGAATTTGGCCAAGCTGCCGTCGTACAGTGTCGACTTAGAAAAGTTCACCTTGGATTTCTGAAGCCGCCGCTGCGGTGGCAATAAACTTGCTTGAGCTGTCAACATTCGTTTTGGTGCTGCGAGGCTGTTGGCAGCTTACACTTGTTTGCTCCTTCTGCAGGACCTGTCAATCCCAAACAAAACGTGTGTCAACAGTTTGAAGCAGAAAACCGCACACAATAGACAGCAGTAACAGTTGTGTGATTACCATGTGCGCCACGCGACTCAAACCCATAAATGAGTCGTGGTCGCCATTCGCAACAGACACAATAACATGATTGTACAGACTCCAATGTTCCCCATCTTCTTGGGCGAGTTACCATGCTTCCGCTGACCGCCCATACGCGATCCGATGCCACAAACCCATCCCCGTGTCCACCTCAACAGGTCTGCAATTCATTGGACATGGTTTAGAAGCTTGGCAGGGGGACAGGGCATGTTTTGTGTTGGTCAAGGATGCTATTCTCTCTATGAGTTTTCAGAATTCAACGCAGGTAGATGCGGATTTCCTGGTCTTTTATTTATTCATGTGCCTGAAGATTTTGGAATGCAACTCTACTGTTTGGCTCTCTGGGGTCTGAGATCCCGGGATCTTTTGTTAAAAGCGTTGCTCCGCGACTCTGAAGAAACGGGTGCTGATGGGCAAGATGGTTCAACTGAAGCGAGGGCACAAAAAGAACGCATTCCGTCGCTCAAACGGGCTTACGGCATGGGCCAAAATCACTCGTTCGCATCTGCCAAAGGGAATCCCGTCTGTGCTAGCTAGCTACTAGCACCTGCGGATAAAAACATGCTAGGACTATGGGTACACCTTTGCAACCATATCGGGGTTTCCTTTCCGCCGAGTAGCTTATGAGGCTCCTCGTGGATGACATGTCGGAGGGATGCACGAGACAAAGCAACGCAAAGGTCTTGCTTGACTCGTTGCCTGTCTGTGTGCCTGCTTGCCTACAGGTTCCTTTGTCTTTTTGCTGGTTTTTGCTTTTGCCATTTTGCTTTACTAACGGGGTTTGCTTGCTGAGTTGTTGATTTGCCTACATGTTTCTCTGTCTGTCTGTCTGCTTGCTGGCTGGCTTCCAATCTCACTTACTCATTTGCAAACATCGACGCCGTGGTTTCGCTTTGCACGCGCGAATCTGAGCTGAATTCCCATCACAGTGGTCAATCTTCCTGCAATTTCAGAATACAAGATGGCACTGGCCAGGTTGATCCCGTGACTGTAAAGTTCAACAGGGGCCTGAGTGACCTGACTGGTGTCAGAACAAGGATTTGGAGCAAACATGCGGTGCGGCGATCATGTTTGGCACAAACCGAAACAAGAATTTTGCTGTGTTTAAGGTTTAGGCTACCAGGAGTTCACAGAATGCTAGACGGCCTACTTGCGGATGGAGGACCTGGCTAAACTGGCTGCTGACCTGAAGCTTGCATCAGTGTGTCGCCGATGCTTTAATCGACCATCTGCCACCGCAAGGGCATCAGCAGATTCTATCATGGCTGCATTTGAAATCTGGGCATCTCTGCGCATCCGAGGTTTTTCAAAACAGGATCCTATCTGAAACGGAGACCTTTTGACAGCTGTCCCGTCATCAATGAACATTGCCCGTGGAACGGGGCACAGTCTGAATCAGACAGCAGGAGGCAATCGCAATGGTTCAAGGTAGCAGGAAGGGGAAGAAGCTCAAACGGTTTTAACTTCCCAGTTTGGGCAATAAACAGTTGTGTCCACCTTACAGCTCAAAGAGCAAATGATTGCTGCTGCAGTCAGCTCATTCTACCTCGGCAACTATATTTATTAGAGTTTCAGTATCTCCAGCCTGAGAGGTTCTTCGGATGAAGGGCCTCCGCGTGTTTTAGACACGACAACAAATGAACAGTGGATTGGCGTGGGCAAGAAACTTCATTTTTTCCTCTTCGAAAAGCCAGCTACCTTCCGAATGCGAGATGGAATCCTTCATCAACCGCAGCATCTTCAGCTGCTGCAATTAGAGAATACTGAAACGTCACGAATGAAAATGCCCATGAACCCTTCGACGAACTCTTCGCAGCTTACTGCTCCAGATTTGTCGATATCCTTTTTGCTGCCCTAAGGGTCCGTGAGGCTGCTACATTACGGAAAGGCTCCTGTGCTGTCCATCAAATGAGGGATGCCCAAGTGGAGATATATTTCTCGAGACATCCCATAAACTCAAAACAGCTCCCAACACTTTTCACTGCCGCGTGTCCAAAACGTTGAAAAGCTTTGTCCTGCTGCCAACGGAGGCTTTTACTCACAACCGGTCTGGGATGTGGACGCTCTTCTCCAACTCTTTCATCTCCTTTCATGCTCAAACGATTGCAGCGCATGCTTCAAGTCAACTGACAGGGGAACGATCTGCATGCGAAGGCTCCCTTCTTCTATTCATGGAATGCCTTCGCGGGGCGCGTGGTTATGTACCCCCGCAATATGGAATGAACCGCCGGCATCTCTTCAGGGCTTGGCATACATGGATGCTGGTGGAGCATGACCTTCCGATTTTGATGGTCCAGCTTGCACAAGCACAAGGGCGCCTGAGTTTCCCCTCTTCCTTTCGCAATGCAGTGGAATGCTGCAGCGATGCTTCCACCAGGGCTGCTGTCACAAGGTTCCTCAGGGGTGGGCTGTTGCCAGATTCTGTGCTGGGTCCGCGCAACTGCTGTGGATACTGCTCATGGAGCCCTACTTGACCAACAGCGGCCGGTAATTGCAGAACCACTTAATCAGCTTTGTGAATGCTTACCAAACTTTCAAACAAGTAAGGGTTTTTTTTTTATGCTTGGCAAACTTGTTCCGCCCCCCAACCCACCTGCTTCTGCATAGTAGAAAGCCAGCTTGTCTGTTCAAGCCCCTCCATCTTGCGCACGGTGTCCTGAAAGCCAGAATTCACTAATTGCGGGGTCAAAGCCAAAAATGCTTTTGCTTTTACCAGAATCCTTGAAGTTCCCGTTGCGACCCAAATCAGTCCACACCTTTTTTCAAACACCCGTGGCTATGGACTGGCACAATCAAAATCTTTGGGAGGTCCACTGAGAATCTAACAACGCGTCTAGCAGACATTTGACAACCCCCACATCCGTCACAATTACAATTGCTGCCCCTTAGGGATCAAAATGCAAATATCTGCTTATTGGTCGGTATCATGCCATGTCAAGAATTGTGCAGGCAGCCACTTTCGCCTCAGGTCCTCCGAAGGTTGAACAGCTGGTGGCAGTTCTTGCACGCGGGCGTATGAGGGCTTCAACGCACACCTACGAAAAATCCACCTTGGTGCCGTGGAAGATGCAACAGCGCCTCGTGTACCATTCAGGTACAGCACAAACATCCAAGTCCAGTGCTTGGGCAGGCCCGAGGAGTGCCCGTTCTGGTAGCCGCGCGAGTTGAACAGCAAGAACCAACTCTGATGGGAAGAAATGTTTCGGGGAATGATCTTGTCGCTGCGATGCCTGGTCTCATCAATTCATGTCCTGAGCTCGAATGAACAAGAAGCCATGTTGAACAAATTTGTGGGCTAGTACCCCGCGTGCCAGAAGGATTTGAACCCTGAAATGTCCACATCTTGCATCCAGGAGGACTCTTGATGCTGGTTACTCCCATATCAGATCACACTGCAACAACAAATGCAAATGAAGCCGCGCAGGCCCACGCAAAAGCGCTCTTCCGCATGATCGCCGACAGCACGCGACAAGGAAGTCAACCCAGAACAAAGCAAACTGTCACACTGGTCCCAAGTCGGCTGAGTTGAGACGTGTGTGACAGGCGTCAAAATCTACGCTGCTACGCTCCCTGGAGAATCCGCACAAGATCCCCAGCATAGCACCAGAATCTTAGAGACAAAGCAAACTGTCCGACTTTACCAATCTTTGGCTAGCTCTTGTCAAAAGATGATCACTCTGCTGTTGCAAAAGGTTTAAAACAGCAGACCACGCGCTGTTTTCTTAAAAGACCACGTCAACAACTAGTCACAGCCATCTGCTGATGTGTATAACAGCCGTCCTAGAGCGCTGCCAAATCCATGCTCCAAAATGTCCAGTAACCCCAAGTCGATCGCCGTTCGGGCAGCAGAGGATCCGTACTCCTTCGCAATGATTTCGACTCAGGATGCGTGTGGTGTGCAAACTACGGTTCGCAACCATATTGCGTGAATTGCAAAACTCAACATCTGACCGAACGTTTCAAACGATTGAAAAAATGACGCCATCGCACTCCCTAGGGAAAAGGACTCGTAAGGAGAAGGTTGTCATGAATTATGAAATTGCATTGTACTGCAGGGTCAGTAGGGAGAAGAAGGGCACGACACTCCATGCTTTCCATAGTTCGGTACTAGTCGCATTACTCCAGAACTGATCCAAACATATCCAAACTGTACACCTTTCGAATCTCCCCACGATCACCAAAAAGCTCGTTTGCTTCTAACCAGTGGACTCCTTCGCTGCGTTCACAACATTATCAGCATGACCACACTTGCATATGTACTTAACGGTGTCAAAACAAGGTGCCCCATCCAAACCCGTAGATGCTTTTCAACAAAGGTTTTCCTTTCAAGACATGAACCCCAAGTAAGCCACAACCTTTGCCCAGCTTTATTCCTGCCATGGCCACTCGCGTCACCGATTTTATTGTAATCAAAAACGAACCCCGAAATGACAAGCACCACCTCTGGCATTTCGGCTAAAGAAGCCTGTAACATAAACAGAACAACCAAGCAAACCCACCAAGCACCGTCCTGCATGTGCCATGCTGTTCTCCTCATACGAAATGCGTCAAGCCAAGAAATCCCCCAAGAGGCCGTGGCGAACAACAAAAAATCCCAGCAAACTCCAGCATAGAGCTTGGTCCCCTAATCAACCCCAAGCGCATACACCTTGAATTCTGCACATGGCCTCCTGAATGTACCACCTCGAATATTCTCATAAAGCCGTGCCCACCTGAAGCTGCGCTAACAGCTCTCGCAGTCCAATCCTGAGGATTTAACTTTTGAAGGGCGACAGATCGCTTCCATGATCACATGGGGCCATGTGTCATTGAACTGCCCTTCATGCTCTTACTCTCTCCATTGATTACAAGTACCAATTCCAAAGCGTGGTGCGTTACAGACCTGATGGCAACATGCTGTGGTTTGACTGGATCTGGCCAATTTCATGAACGGGTACAATGTCCAACATGTTTGTGCGCAGCGCTGGGCCTACGTGCTTTTGCGCATGCTGAATTTGCCCAACACCCGCACAGTAGATGAGGATCAATTGGCCACCGGTATCAGCAGCTCTTGCAGCAGCGCTGAGCGAAATGACGTTGCCTTGGAGCCTGCGCTGCGATTTTGGGTTGGATGTGGGAGAATTTGGGACGCTCCTCAAAATTTGCACCTGTCCAACGGAACGAGAAAGGGAAAACCCTCCTCTAAGTGCATGGAATTTGAAACAGCCACGTTGAAAAAAATGCTGAAGGTTACACAAGCACCTGCGAAGCTTCGAAAACAAAGGTAACCGCAGCTCATGCAACTCAACATCATGGACCCAACCTTTAGGATTATCACAACACCTTGAACTACCAAAGGTGCGAATACTGCAGCTCGGGCATTCGCATAGCAATCACAATGAAATCGCGCTGCGCACCAAACTTCTGAAATGGCCTTGTCGATTTTTAACATTACTATAAGTCTGAGCGGTTCAGCGACTTCCCAACGCAACAAACATGACTCGCACGTCTCCTACGCATTTTGGCTACCCAAACACACTGAGTTTCAAAATATTTGCAGGCACATGGTGAAATGTCATAATAATAGTAGCTACTACCTTTTTTGAAACGAAGGTTCCTAAAATTCCCGGTATTCACAATGGCCTGTGGGTCAACTGCGTCAACAATACCAGGGCCCGCTGCCACTGACCAGAACCGCCTAAGGAAAGACACGCGCAGTCCTTCTCGTCATGCTCTTCCTACTCCTCTTCCTGTTCCCTTGCACCTTTACATGTACGAAAAATTGCAATAGGAAATGCCTCTGACAAAAAAACGCGGGACCCCTCCCACATCGCAGTCTTACATGCAGAAGTAATACGAATTCGGGTTTGCAGCGTGGAGGCTTGATTGTCAGCAATGTAAAAAAACCATACGGTTGGACCTACACTTTTTCCAACAGCTTCATGCTCATTTTTTTGGCCGACCCGCCCCCCCTGCGAGGCCAATCACACCATGCACCTGCTTCGAAGTAATTTATTGGAATATTGGATGCAGGAAGAATGCTGAGCTCCACGGGCCCAGGACCCATTGCAGCGCTTGGATCCAAGTGACATTGACACTTGTATCATGACCCTTTGCCATGTGTGCAACTTTCACATGGTGTAAGCTGCTATGACATCTCCTTATCGACCAGCAGAATCAATAAACCAAAAACGTGACATCGGCTGCCCTGCAACAAGCCAACCATCGGACCAGGCACAAACTTCAAGCACTGAGTTCAGAGTGATGACTGTGCCCTGCAAGCCGCGACTAGCCTTGGTTGTATGATGTTGTATGCTTGGTCGTGCGGTGAACATCAACACCATCCCAGTGATACCAAAAAGCCTGGCTATACACTGTGAGGGCTAGAAGCAGGCTGGCTCTTGCAAACTTGCCTCCAGATTGTACGCGTAAGCCTGGAATTTGCTGCACGAACTCAACGATAACGGCAATCAACAATACAAGGTCCAAAAGGTCGATACTGAACAGGTGCACGAGAAACCAATTGCGTCAGCAAGTTGGCTGCTTGTAGCCATTGAACGCCTCAGATTTGGACTGAGGGTGTTGCCAACCGAGTTGGAGCCCTAGTTGCTGGCAGTGACCTCAAAAGCTGGAAGGCAGACTTTTGAAAAAATGAATTTCATCGATGAACCCCTCCCCCCGGCGTCCGGAATTGAAACTTGTTTGCTCGCCCGTGCTTTTGCCACGCAAATTGAAAGAACGTGTCGGTGAAAACCGACCTGAGAACGCCCAGCCACCGCCGAAAAAAACAGATATGTTGCACCAAGAACTGTAGAAAGCCCAATGCAAGTGCTCCTTCCTCTGCGCATGTACATATGCATTGGTGAAAGAAGGCAGCCTACGGCTGAATTTGGACGGATGTCCAGCTCAGGAGTCAGCAAGCATTACGGAAGGCTTCGTTCACCCACATTAGTAACCACCGGCTGAGTCAGCGAGAGCAGGCATGCTTCTGTGAATCTGGGGCAACTGAGTCTCTGTCTGGCAGGCATCCACATAGCCTCCTCAGTGACTTACTGTGAAGAACGGCGCTTTTTAGCAAGATCTCCTGCACAAATGTTCTGAAAAGCGTTTATCGAAGCACTAAAATTCCCAATTGCTAGCATTGCTTTCTCTGCGTGGAGGTCCCCTAGTATACAGGTATTCTCAACAACAGAGAGCGATCAACGTCAGAACTTCCACAACGGGCCATGTCCTTGCAGGACCCACCTGGCAGAGCCCGTTCGAGGCCATTGATGTGTGTGTCCCGGTAAGCCTCAAGCACCTGTCTCCGACTCTCCGAGATATACGCAGCTACCTGCTACCTACTACCGAGCACAATTTACCGGGAACCCCTCCAGATGTTCATCAAATACTGTCTCCAGTCTATGTGTACATGAATCTTCCAAGAAGCACCCTCCGCTAGACACCGCGGAGTCCCTATCAGACCTCGTTGGGGCATCCAGAGCTCTCAATCCTCCCCGGCTTCTATGAGAAAACTTATCAATGGTTGTTCATCCTTTTCCTCGAGCTTGCCTCGCATCGCAGAGATTGGCCAATTTTGAAACTTTAGGGTCAACCTATCACCCCTAAAGACACTTTAGTCATTTGAAGCCCGTCTTCTGCAGCCCCGAGCTCTCTGCGGGAGGACTCGCCCTTGCTGCAGGCGTTGATGGCTGCGTTGTATGAAATCTCGTCTGCCTCCTGTGACGTTGCAGCTGGAGGCCTTGCAAAATAGGGGACCCCTAGGGATCCCAGCAGCAAGAAATACAGCCGCAAAGCTTTAACCCCTCTAGCCATGCTCCTGGGCCGGGAGAGCTAGACCTTCAACTTTAGGACATATGCCACAGGCAGTCTGTCTGAAAACCAAGACAGCGGAAGTGCCCCAGATGCGGTGATTTCGCGAGGATTTGCGAAGACTATGGATGTTTTCTTTGTCCCGATGAGGATCCTAATCTTTTTGGGTACCATGTGGTACCTAAGGGCCACCAATTCTGCGAAACACTCCCTGTAACGAAATCTGCAAAATCGGGCTACGTGGATGGAGCAAACGAAGAAAAGGCCATCGTACCCAAACGGCTTCAACTGCCCAAACCCATCAAGAGCATGGCATTTGATACCCCAAGCGCGAAGATCGAGCCCGAGAGTAGGCTACCTCGCCAAACCTCAAATCCTAAACCCCAACCCTAGTCAAACAACTTAGCCGGAGGTTTCTCAACAAAAGGATGTCAGACTAACCCTTTTTGAGCACATGTTTCCCGTCTCCAGGTCGTGGTCCGGTAGAGCCGCCAGCAGCATCAGAGCCCTACGCCAGGCCCGACCCTTGGCGCAGGCGGAGATAGCCTTGGAAAGATCTTCAAGAGTAGACGGTAATAGATTGGGGACTCAGGCGTGTCCTCGTCAAGTAAAGTAAGTAAACTAGGCTGGCTCAGGAGTTTCATTGATACTTTTTTGGAGGTTGGGATCTAGGGATTGCTCCCAAAACTCGCAGCAATGACAGGGACTGCTGCAAACGCAACACGATGTAGTAGTGAGGGGGACACCCTGGCAGCTCTGAAATGCAAAGCACCTGACGTCGTCAGAAAGTCTTACTCTGAGCTCAGGAGTGACATGCTCAAATCCAACACAGGCCCTAAACCGTACACCCCATTGTGAGTCGCAGTGGCGGAGTTGTATGTGACCAGGTCACGCCGAAGAGACCTTGACCTCACTGGGCGAGCGCGTACTTAATGGAGCCGAGTAGGGCATAAGCAGGAACATAATCCCTATACAACCCTTATATAGTATGTCCCCTACAAACCCTAAACCCCATATAGGTAGGTACTTGGGGGGGAGGCTAACATGTCGTACCTTATTCAACCAGAAAGTGTAGCTGACTGCAATGCAGTCCCATGCCCACCGTCGAAGGTTGGGGCAGGTGTGGTGGCATACGCTTCCCTACCAAAGACTCATTGTGCTTATCTTACTGAGGGTTAGTGGAGAACACCTCTATATATATATATATACATACATATATATAGGGGTATGGGGTTTAAGGTTTCGGGTTGGTATGGGGAGTATATTATGTAGGGATTAAATTCCCGTATTCCCTACCAAGCAGCCCAAGTACGTCTAGGGCGGCCTAGATTCGGGCTCTTAGATTTGTGGAGACGATAGCCACCTTTATGACTCCATGTCCCAAGTGCTGGAAGACTGCGTGGCAAAACACATTGCCAGTGGAGCTTCCCCGTGTATGATGTTTGACTAACAAGGTACATTTGCGAAAATGCACCTCGATCAACCTACCTTTCTTGTGCAGGAAAGCAGCTCAAATTCAGCGAAGAGAGCTAAGGCGCGCTGCCACTGCTCTCCTCGGCTCACTTCTTCTCTGGGGTTCTTGTGGCTGAGGATCATGCTGCATGAGCCTGACAGTGGGTACATCTGTGACCAGAACACAGGGCCTTCTTGCTAAGAAATAATCATGCTGATGCACTCACACACTGATGGGTATGCAGAAGGCTGCCCCTGATGTGCAGTTACCACGGCCTGCCCCAAACATCACTTGGCCTTTCCTTGTGTTGGTATGGACTTCCGCCCTGGAGTTGGAAAGCCAGGGAATGAGGATAGATAGGGTTTCAAGCTCAAAGCCAGGACCATAAGAGGCCAGTTGGGTCTGTAGCCATGTGAGCCTCCATACATTCTAAATGTCTCAAGGGGCATTAGACTTCGTGTCGCATGGTATCTGTGCAGTGGATCTCGGGGTTGCGAAGTTCAGCGCATTGCCAGGTAGTTGTTCTCTGAATCGACTGGTTATGCTTGCTTTGCCCCTGGAGTACTTTGGGCAAGCGGCCTTTCTCACAGGCACTGATTGCAGAATTGCAGCCTCGGAACACTTTCCATTTTTTCTGCAACAGCTCACTGGGATGAACTTTGCAGAGGAGCCATGCAAAGCATCGTCTGCTCCCATGGGTCCAGCCTAACGGGTCTAAGAAACCGCTGGGGCCATGATCGTGAACAGGGGCCCCTGTTCCCTAAGTTCCCAGACAGTCAAGGCCGCATTTGCCAACACACGCACCGCCTTGAAAAAGAGTCGATGCATTCAAATAGAATTTGATGGTGCTGGAAGCCCATGAGGAGGATGCTGATACAAAAACGTCCGGAAGAGGGAGAAAAGCTTTCTAATTCTCCACCCTGAAGCTGATCTCGTCAGGCTGGAGCGTGCTCTGTTCCAGTTGGGTCCTTGGGCTGAAAAGGACCAACATCTTGGCGTGTTTGGGTTTGCTTGCTTTGGCTTTCAGGTATTTAGGCGCCCTTTGCAAGCTCAAAGTCGCCTGGGACTTCGGCGACGTCCTGCAACTGGTGCATTACACTGCCATCACAGCTACCCGTGGGACTGATGATGCCTGCCTCTTCTCCGCGTATTGTGGAACCCTCTCTGTTGAATAGCTTATCCATTTTGTTGTGCCGAGGCGCAAGAAAGCAAGCGCAAGTTGCCACTGCTGCCCTGAGGGAAGCTCGGGACGATTCTATTGCACATAAAATAGACCTGCTGACAAGGAGGATTCTTCACAAGTCACTCCAGCAAGACCAGGTGAACGAGAGGCTGCTGTGCCATGTGAATTTGGAGCAACTCAAAATGAATAGGAATGGCTTGAACAAGTTCATGCCACCACCGCCGTCTTCAGGCAAGTTGTGCTGCTCTCACTACCCTGTCAAAAGCTTATAGGAAACAAACGGGTACCCAATTAGAGTTCGACATGCTTGTATGATCCTGTATGTGAAGTCTGACCATGAGATCTCATCATGAGTAGGGTCGTTGCTGTGTGCGCAGAGACTGATTTATAGAGTGCATCATGACCTGCCCCTGAATGCTTTGTTCGACCTTGCTGCCTTACAGCAACTCTTGTGAAGGCAATATGACGTGCCACCCCTCTCACAGCAGGAAATTCCGACACAAATGTGGTTGCAATGACGCTGACGAAGAACCGCACTCCCGCACCACCCCTACTGCGCCAGAGAATCCTTGTATTCAACTCCAAGTATGTCAGAATAGCTTTGACTGCAACACGTCTCCCACGTCACCTGCATGGCCTATATGGCTGTTAAGGGACGAGAAAGCTGTGTCGGCTATACGTCTCCAAGCAAATACCCTACCCCTGGAACTGGGCCTTTCTCACAAGCGCTGAGGACAGCATTGTAGGTGATCGTGTCCGCAGACATATGCTGATGCATCTGAAGGCTCCTCGGCCAGGCCAGGCATGCATTTTTTACTGGTTGTTGGTAGGGATAATGGAGAACCTGATTGTAAAACAAAAGGAAATTGAAATGTAAGCTGGAATTATCTAGGCCGGGGTTGCTAGGGGCATACTTGGGAATGGAAACGTACATGGAAACTGAAATGGAAACTTGTGTTGAAGGCTTTTGTATTGCATCAACCCCGGCTACTGGACTTGTATCCCCTAAACCCTTAAATCCCTGTTTTACCACAGTTTACATTTCGCTTTCCATTTTTTCCATTTGGTTCTCCATTATGGGGGGAGGGTAAACGATTAGTACCATTATTACTATTATTGCAAGTGTGGCATCTCGCCTCAGAGCTCATTGCCCGCCAATCCTGGCTGACGGGGTTTTGTTTTGCTTGCGTGTTGAAGGCTGTTGTATTACTCGAGTCCTTGTTCGGCTATGATCCCCCTGTAATGGAGAATCGAAAATAATCTGCACCAAGCCTTGGTCCATGTGCTTGGAAGCCTGCAGGGGTACGGGTGGGGGATGGCTTGTGGCAGGGCCAAGTGAGCTGGCCAAGACAATGACAAGGCCTGAAGGGGCCCGAACACATCTAGGCTCTGCTAGAGGCGAAGGGCGGGGCCCCTTTCTGGAAATGATGAGTTCAAAGCTGTACCGTCAACACAATCGAATTACTTATGGCCTGGGCTTTTGTCATGCTACTCGTATTCCTTTGCCTCCAAGGTTCATCAACTCCAGAGCTCGCTGCCACTCCCCGGACTTCTCGCAGGCTGAAATGGCGGCGTTGCAGCTCACGACCTTTCTGTTTGTTGAGAGTTTCAAGGTGATTCAAGGGTGTGGAGCTTCGGAAGTTGGGCTTAATCACTTGCGGCATACGCAGGAGACCTTGTGTGATTTTCCGCTTGTCTTGAGCCTCGTTACTCCACCGCGCACATAATTTTGCTGTTCATGAGGGTCTCGGCCGGAGGCATTTGGTCAAATCAACACGGGGTCGCCCACTGGTCAATAGCTCAAAAGGTACATGGTCAGGGTTGGTCATGAGCTGCATATGTCGTCACCATCAATGATTTTCCTCGTGTCTGGTGCATACTTTGGATTCACACTGCAATCACAGCGTGCTCATGCTTTGCTGCTGGTGATGATGCTGCACTAGGCTGACCTTTCCTAAAGTCCAGAAGGCCACCAGTATTGTTCCTCGATATCGTCAACCACCCTTTTCGAGGAATCCCAGGAAAAATCTTCATCAAAAGGTACCAAAGGCTAGCGAGGCGCGCTTCCTTCCACGCGAATGGCTTGCATAGTGTCCAACAGATGGCAGGCAACCTCCAAGCAGAACCCAAAAGGTTGGATCCATGTTTGAATTGTAATGACCAGGAATACTGGGACTGTGGCTGCGCTGGTCTCTACTGACTTTTTTGACTGGGACTACTCTTGCCATGGTGAACCTTGACGTTGGGCATTTTGGGCCTTTGCAGTAAGACGGGGCTGTAGCTTTGCTTCGGTGAATAGCTGGTAAAATGAGGCCGACTCATGGGGAAACAAACCTGCTGAGGGAGGTCTCACTGAGGGAAGTAGAGGGCAAACTCGTAAGGGGGCCTCGAAACGGCATCCACAATCCTATTCCCTAGTGAAGAAAGGCGGCATTGTGGGACTTCAGTGAGCTTCGTAACGATTTGGCACGCTCCACACTTGCAGCCCCTGCTGTGGAACAGTATCATTGTTCACCCTGTATTGGGCATCATATCGTCCTTTCATCATACGCTTCAGTCGTATTATCAGCCGTTTATGACAAATGCACTACGTTCTTATTTTGGTGTTGCCAGCTGTCACGGCGGCAACTACCGGCACCAACATGAGCGTCATGACAGTTGTTGGGCTCGTACTTACTCCTGCTGCAACTTCTGTTCTTGCTACGCAGCTATCTAGGACTGCGGCATGCCTGCCACTGCCGTGCCTTCTCACATGCACTGAGAAGGGCCTTGGTTCTGCACGAGTCACTGGTCAGGCGGTATTGGTCCCTGGCACTCTTGACGCGAGCATTTTGATGGGCCGTTCCTGTAGCTGAAGTTGTGTGCCTTTCAGCTTCGGATACTGCTGAACTGCAATTTTAGCGCATCAACCTCATGATCCCGGATCCGCCCCAAATAGTATCTACAGAGAAAAACAAGCTCGGAGAGTTAAGAGTTGTCAATACAGAAGTCTGCTGCCGCGCGCCTTACATCGTGCCATACGAATGATGCTCTAGGTGCAAATTCAGCACTATGCGGAGTGCCAGTAATCTGGTACCTGTTTTCGGTAGGGCATCCGCTGGAGTGCCTCTCACTGAATGTCAGTCTGGACTATTTTCCAGTTGTCCTCTCCGGCGGCTAGATTCACACACACACACACAGTTGATATCTATATATATATATATATGTACGTGTATGTTTTCAGGCATGCGTAGAGACACGCGTACGTAAACACATGTGCTCACCTGTCAATTTCAAAGGACATGTACGGTGGTGGTGCACTCTGAGAAGAATGCGGCGCCGGCTGCAGCCAAGCCACGCTAAAGGTAATGTTGCTGGGCTCAACCTTTGTCTGCAGTCAATGGGGCTGAACGGTCATGCTTGATCAGCCCTGATGCCAACAAATTCAGGTGGAGAGCGCTATGCCATGTGCTGGACTTGGGCTCGTTTCACTGGGCAGATAGCACATCTTTTTTACCAGTCCTTGTTCTGTATCATGTCCTGATTCAAAACCATTTGAAACTCTTTTAGCTTGATTATGCTTGATCACGACACCTTTTACGCCCTTGCTGAAGGGACGTATCGACCTTTGGTGGCGAAAGGACAGCACGCCGAAATCTTTTACAAACACACCGCAACAAGAAGCAGATAGAAGCAAGTTGCCTCACTGCAGAGCCTCAAAATATGAGCGCCGCACGTTCCAAGCCAGCAGCTGCTGCAGTAATTCCATGGCTGTTCTCCACTCTGCGGCTTTTTCACAAGCAGAAATAGCCTGGATGCAGCTGCACTCGTTGGCCGGACTTGGGGCACACATGGAAACTCGCTTCATTCTGCCAATGCTCTCAGTTGCAAAACTTTCAAGAAGGACCGAGCTGCCGCATTGCAGCTGATAACGTCTGGCTTCAGGCCTCTCTCCTCTGGCTGCCAGGCCTACATCGTACCGTCTGAAAGTTTGATTTTCCTTCAAGTCTGTGAAAAAAACCGCGGAACGTTCTAGGCACCCTGGAACTTGGGGGTGAGGTGGCGAGCTGAGACGTTGCGACCTGAGACGCTCCCCTCTCCTTGAATGTGAATACCCTCTGCAAGAACCTAACTTCAATCGCAGGCCTGATTCAGGGTTTATTGCAGGGTGTAATTTAAACGTCGGGAGAAAGGAAAAAACAGGAAACCAAACTACTTGAATATGCTTAAATGAGGGCACCAGTTTAGAGGCACTCTTGGGTCCCAGCCCATAGTCGCACTACCGCGACAACTTGCTATCAATCTTAGAGTGACAATGGAACTCGTTATGGTAGTGGGAGAACAACTACATGAAGTCCGGCTAGCCATAGCCTCGCCTGCAGCAGAAGTCTTCAAGAGACCATTCCTACATTCCTTACTGTGGCCAGGAAAAATCTGCACTGCAATCTTCACCATCATTCCCGTTTGTGTCCCTCCGCTTCGGGAATCTCAGCCAAGGACCTCAACCCCACAATCGGAATCCTAGCCTGAAGGACACAGCCCATCAAACTTAGACTCCCGTCCCTGAAGCTCCTGCATTTGCGAAAGAAGGTGCAGCGCAGCCTCGCAAAAGGCTGGCAGTATTCATAGAACAGAGAGCGAGGTCAGCTTCTCAGTGATGTTAGGCTGTGGGATGACGTTGCGAGATTTCCGGGGGCTTCTGACTTTAACGACAGCTGTGTTGGCCGCAATACGAGCGCATCATGCCACAGCAGTGCCCAGCACTCAGAGCCCAGGTCCCTAAGCACTGAGATGGCGACCTTGTCGTTTTGAACAATTGAGATTTCGCACGATCTGTTCTCGTTGCCAGAAATGGAACGAAACAGTTAGCGGCCCGTCTGACGCTAGTTATTGAGTCGGAATAGTTAGCAGTCAAGCGTACCCGGTAGGACTTCGCCGGAAACGAATCACATACCACATGCACCAACAGCCATGGCACACACACATTCAACAAAAAGCAAGGGCAGAATCTCGCAACCTGAGCCCTAGTTGCCTGCCACTGCAGCCCCTTCTCGCATGCGCTCATGCCGGCGTTGTAGCTAATCCTCAGTGGCGCAGAATGGTGAGAATTGTTGGACGTGCTTGCCCATTTCAGCCAAAGCTTTTGCTGTCAAAACGATGTTACGGATAAGAACTCCAATCAGTGGCCCAATGGAACGACCTCTAGGTCCGTTCAAAATGAAGGCATGCTTCACCGCAGCCCCTATGCGCTGCATCACCTGCCACAGGCAGCTTTAGACATTGCTTCTGGGTCGCTCATCAGGGTGCAGACCGCGACGTGCAAAGGTGCTCCTCTCAAATCTGTATCTTTTCGGAAATCTTATACACGGGAGCAAGGTTTGCCTGTAGAATATCATAGTTAAAGATCAGATCAAAGCGGTTGCTGCAAGTATAAACAACATCTTCCGTTGAGAGCATTTTCCGCTTCTCTGCCTAAGGTGATTGGGTTGAAACGGCTTCACGGGCGAAAACTGGTTCAGGCTTTCCAGGGCTGGATACCCCGCCGGGAAATCTAAACCTTGCTCTGCAGGGAATCACAGCGAAATGCTGACTTAATTTGACCTGACCGAAGATCACAAGAGTTGGAATACTCAGCAACCGTCCGTGGACACACCTTTTGGGCAAAATTTCATCAAGGTCTTTAGATTTGGAAGTACCTGATGTTGTGAAAGGTGAGCACGCTTAACGCCGTGCTATGAGAAACAAGCCATGCACGCCCAGCGGGCAAAAATACTTGTCTGTATCAAGCAAGCTCAAAACCAAACGAGACCTTCTAGGCCCTTAACACTGTAGCCTCCGAACCTCTCGGGCTCCTAGAAGGACCCCTAGGAGCGACCCCTCATCCCATTACCTCATAAAACCCCTAAGTGCTTACATACCCCTTTCACCAAGTAGTCTCCAGATTCTCAGCCGTAACCTACACAATTCTCCATTAAGGGTCCCTCCTGAAGCCCCCCCAAGCCCCCCCAATACCCGCTCAAACCTACCCAAACACTTTTGCATGTGATCTCCTTGCCCAAACACTAAACCTGCTAACCCCCTAAACTCAGTTGTAGCTCAGCAGAGTCGCAGCAGCTGCACGGCTGACTGCCACCTGAGCAGGTCTCAAACTTTGGGGCTTCTGAAAGAAGTGGCGTTATTATTCCTGTTCTATTCATAACTGGAAGAATAATGACTAGGATATTGTTCATAACAGCTAATGTCTTTATCATTATTCTAAGTGTTACTCTTTAGCCTGCTGATTACACGTTATCTTGATTATGAAGTGCTGCTTCAACACCCGCATGGCAATATGGGGTAGGGAGTTCTGAAGGGCTAGGCATGCAGGGTGTATGGGCCAGTTAGGGTTTCAGAGCTTTGCAGCTTAGGGTTTGAGCATTCCAGGGGGGGGGTGGGGTGACAGGAAGCTTTCTGTGAACAACTTTATCAAGTAATTTAGACAGGAAGGCCGAAACATGCCTGATCAAAATGGAAACCAACTTGTGTGTGGAACGATCACAACCTGTAGGCCATCATCGGCAGTACATCCTGAATCTTGGTGTGGGCCACTATCCTCGTTCTCGTCTGCTTGGCTGACTTTTTTCGTACGGCAGTCTGAAAAAAGGTGAGCCCTGAAAAGCCCAGCTCTTTCAACAAATTGGGGTGAGTCCATGGTGACCTGAAGCTGGGAAATAAGGACCCTAAACGCGCCGTTACATCCCAAAGGCCTCCAAGACAAACACCAGGCCTTCAACCATCAAAAGTACCAACTAGCTGCTCATCTTTAAAAAAGCCCTACAATGGTAGTTTCCATTTTCTACATCATCCCAATACATCCTCAGTATGATACCCCTATATAACCCATTATGATAGTTTCCATTTTATTTTCCATGATCCCAATATGACCCTAATATTACCCCAATGGGTTAGGAGATCCCCCTGCACAAAGCAAAGCCAAAAACCTGCCAGTGGGGACAGCCCTTGAGGCTTAGGGTTGTAGTGCTTGGAGGTTATATCTGGGGGTTATATAGGGGTTGTATTGGGATAACGGGAAAGAACATGGAAACTACTATAGTATAGTTCCTGGGGTAATATTGGGATAATGGAAAAATGGAAACTACTATAGTTTTTTAAAGGGATCTGGGCCGAGGCACACTCCGCTTTTTTCGCAGGCACTTAGCACCTCGAGTTTTCGCACGGTTGGGGCGCCACAATTTCAAGTGCACATCTGCGGGCTCCGCAAATGCTGAACCTGTTGTGGTCTCCAACCCCTTGCATGTCACAAGTCAAAAAAAATCCTATCCTTCGAAGATGGTATCCGCTGTTGGAAAAGCTCTTGAGTGAACGCTAGAGTCATCAGAGTTTCTCCGAGCCACTGCATTCATTAGGGCCACGTCGACCGCAACGCTAGCGGCTGTCATGTCCTGATTGTTTCTGCTTTTGATATTCTTTGTCCTGCAGATGTGGTCGTTGTGGAAAAGCTTGACTAGCAATGGCTGATCTCAAAACACCATCCTCATATGAGATTCGCAAAGACACGCAGAACTGTCAAAGACGGTGTGGCTTCGTCACAAGACGAGAGTTCATGTGACCGCTCTGATCACAGCCTGTAAAATTACTGCTGAAATTGGTTGGAGCCTCTTGTTAGTTCCTTGGCCATGTTACTTCTTTGCGCTGCTGTTCACTTTCATTCGTACCGTAGCTTAGGTAGAAGTGCTCAAGAGCCAGGGCCCTGCTTTGGGTTATGCGAGTGGTGCTTGCATTCTACACGTGTGCTTGGCAGGTTGCGCCTCAAAAGACCTTAAGGTTCGAAATCGGTTTGCTTTGCACTCTGCAATACAGCCCCGAGACCCAGAAGCCCAAACCTTACTTGTACTCCCAGCCACTTGCATAGAATGAAGCTTTTTCCGGAAGTCCCGAAGTCCTCACTCTTCTTCTACTATATCCTTCCTTTTCGCCCCGCAAGCTCAAGACGCCTCGAGAATTGTGAGGGCGGGCTGCCATTGGTTCCCTGATCCAGCTGGATTTTGGTTTCAAGCTTTGAGGTTCCATCCACGCCAGGCCTAAACTGTTTCTGTTCGGGTTCACGACTTCCTTCAGCTTGTTTTTTAAGGACTGTATGGCTAGGGCTAGTCTGGCAACCGCTTTTCGCTCCTATTTGTATTATATTGTTTGCGATTTTCTGCCAGGCTCAGGGACACAAGAGATGCGGATGAGTAATGTCATGGTCGGAGCGTAGGCTTTTGCTTCTGCAGTGTGGTCCTGGGTGAAAGGCTTCCTTGGGGAGTAGAGACGTGCCTGGGATGTGCGTCTCAAATCATAGGCAAGCTGCAATCAGCTTTAGATAATCCCGTAGATGCTTGCTCAGCCTGCCTGTGTCCATGCACGCAGACCCGGTAAACTCGCCCCGACTCCATCTTTGGCACTAGTAAGTCAATCTGAAGCCTCTAACCCCCCAAGCCATGGCCAGCTGCCTTTCTCGCAGGCACTGATGGTTGCGCTGAACGCTACGGTGTCTCTGTGAACCTCACTGGGTGGCATATTGGACACGGTCTCGGTTACAGCTGCACGGGTTGCACATCAGGTAAGCAATCAAAAAGCTGGAAGGCTCTGAATTCTCAATTTCTCAGACGGGAGCACGAGCTGCACACAGAGCCGCATCTACAGACACACGAACTGTTTGTGCTCCAGTCTTAGGCCTTAGAAGAGAACCTGGTCCATTGCCATAGCAGACAGGAGTGCGACGGCACCCTGCCAATGTCCGCCTGGCAGCTGCTGCGCAAGTTTTCGCAGGGGCATCAGGAGGTGAAGCGACCCTACATCCACAGTGTACTGACGGATCTTCACCATGGGGTGATTTTTGGCACAGGTTGAGAACTGGGAAACGGTGCAGGTTCTTGCTCGTGGAGCAGGTCCTGCGTGTTACAACCGAGTTTGCAGCTTGGTGGCGTGTAAGCTGCTTCAAATGCTTTTATCCTTGAAGACATGTTCCTTTGAGGTTCTTAACCAGTGCAAAAAACTTCCATCCAGTGTGGCATGGCTGAAACGACTAGAAGAAAATAGATGCAAAGCCTGTCAGCGGGCAAAGCCTTTTTAAGATACCGCCGTGCTGCTACTATAGCTGCGAGAGATCTCGCGCAACAAAGGAAAACTAAGCTACTGAAAGTCTTATCTACTGAAGATGGAGGAAATCTTGCAATGCATGCTTGAGGTCCTTTCACTTCTGCAATTCCCAGGATGCATGCGAAGGTGATGCAGGATGTCTTCCATCAACAGTAGGAAGAATGGTCTCTACATGCGTGTCAGTTTCCCTCATCATCAGCAGCAGCAGAAGCGCAGTCACAGGGTGAGACATGGACCGTGTCAGGCTGAATCACTCTTCAACTTTGACAACACCTGCAAAGCGGGAACCCACGCGCCAGGCTGACTGCTCAACAGACCTGAGAAACCCCTACGTGTGTAAAATGGATAACGCAACACCTAGTAGTCTCCGGCACAGGCACCTACCCTCGCCTGAGTGAAAAAGCCAGGCGTAAGACTTGCATGATCAGGGATGTAGTAGCTTGGAATCGCGCAAAGCTGTGCTGTGTCAAGGCCTTCGGCTGCAACCACAGCCGGGCGGCATGTCATCACCGAACTTTCTGAAAGAGTTCAGTGGACACGTCCAACTGGCCAGATTGGGCTGTGTGACTGGTGGCTGAGGACTTAGCAGGGCTTGCTCTCTCTAGCAGTTCCTGGAAGTTACTTGTCCAGGTGCACTGACTTCTGCTCACCATCAAGTTGCCAACTCTGGTACTCCAATGTGGAAATGTGGTCGTAGCCTTACCAGTAATGTGGAGTCCACTGGCAGAACACAGCTTTGCTTGAGGGCTGCTAAAATGAACAGGGCTTCCATGCCATGCAACCTTGACGAGTCCAGTCCTACTTTTAGTCCGAAGCACAGCTAGAATCAGCTGGAAGCTGTGCTCTTCAGTGCATGACTCTTTGTGTTGATTTTCGCTGTGCTCCACGGCGCACTTGCCATCCAACACCAACACCCACTACCAAGTCCTGTGTTCTCAACCGCCAAAACAATTAGTGGCCTAAGTTTGAGACCCCCTTGCTACTGCTGAGCTCATGAGCTAGCAAGCAGGTCATGTCTTCCTCAGCATCAAGAACCAGGCCTGCGGCAAATCTTCAAGACAGCGGGCTGCCGGGGACCTTCCATGTCCTACTTGCAGCAACAGCAAGCCTCATGAAGCTGCTGGCAGGACTCTTAAGAAGTCTCTGGTGTCAATGCCCACCGTGAAGAACACCCCAGTCTTGGGTGCCTACATCGTCCCTATACAAATCCCTTTACCATGCAATTTCACAAGAACCCCAGCTAACCGGCGAGCCACCAAGCGCCAGCGGCTTCACAAACACCAAGGACCGCTTCGAACACGATGGCCTGGCAAAGCTACCCTTTGTCACTGTGGGACCCCCTGCTGCTTGGTAACCCCCCAAAAAAATCCGCCAGTGCAAACAAATGAGAAATGAGATCTAACGAGCCGTGGATGATGAGGCAATAAAGGTCCATCCGGCTAAAAGTATTCTGGTGGGTACACAGGGGATTGAAGCGCACGCTCCGGATAGCAACCATGACAACTGACTATGCAAGACTTGCAGCTACTTCTGGGATGACGACTTGCGTGGCCGTTCCACTGTTTTCACTACTATAAGCATGCTTACGAGATGAGTCGTGTGTGTGGTTTTTGCTGGTTGATGCAGGCTTTGAAATCAGGAACGACGACTTTTTAATTCCTCCCTTCGCTCGCGATTAACGGCCCCAACGCCCAACGCCAGCACCCCGCGAATGACGTGAATCGCTACGCTGCATAAGAACACAAAACCAATCCCGGAAGCGTAAACATCGCCAAGTCACCGTTGGCGGCACCGTGCTCTCACTCATGAAGCCAAACCTGGACTAGGCTTCGGCGAGCAGTCTTGCATAGGGTAGGTGTCAGAATGCTGCCAGGCAGAGACTCCAACAATATAAGAAGGAAGCTGTCACTGCTTTGTCGAAGGTTTGGGTTTTCCTCCTCGCTTTTGGCTGGAAGGGCCCAAGGTGTGGGTTCTGGGAGGCCTTTGTAAGTAGCAATGCTCACGTTCATGTGCCTGCGCGACCCTCTGAGCCCCAAGACGGAACCCCTAGGTTGTTAGGCATGCCGCTGCTGAGTCCTAAGGAATTCCAAACATAGCGGGGCAAAGTGCTGCACCCTTTTTCACGAAAATTATTCACAAGCATTTCAGGCTTGCTGAGTCCAGCTTGAGATTTGTACCCCAAACAGGAAAAACAACAATAGCTTCCCCGGGCAGCCTGGCGGCAGCCTTGCCATAGTTCCATCTCTTGCAGTGCTATTGTGTTCGAAGCGTTCGAACCATATCCTTTAAGTCTTAGACCTCCAGTTTCGCCAGGAAACCAAGCAAGGGCTTGCTTCCACTGTTGGGCAAAGCTACCTTAGCGGCTTTGGCTGGCTGGGACCTAAAACATACTGCTAACAGTCCAGCGAGAGAACACAACAGCAAGGATTTGCAGTGGGTCGTGAGTACCAGCCCAACTTGCCCGCCTGGGCGCTAATGCAAGCACTCGTGGCTCACATGGCGCACTCCATGACTTTTGTCATCCAGGCATCAGGCACAACTTCAAACACAACAATCTTCTCGAAGGAGTCAAAAGGGGGAACTTCCTGTGAAGGTGTTGAATCATTCCGGGCTGAACGCTCCGGCATCTGTGCTTTGTTGTCCAGGGTCGCTTTGCTTGCTTGAAAGTGGCTCTACAAGAATAGAAGCCACAAGGAGCGTTGAGAAGCTGCGTTTCATAGGGTGGTAGTCTTTAAGTCTTCGGAATTTGAGCGGAAATCCGGTTTGGAGTTCACTGAACAAGGTTCAGCAACATCGTTCCCTTCCGAGCTGTCGACCCCAGAAGCCTTGCACGGAGCTTGCTGCCCAGCAACAAGCACTGACCACAGTGGCATAGCTCACAACCTCCAGCCCAGACTGCCAAAGCTTGTCACATATATCAACCCAACAATCCGAGGCAAAGATACCTGAATATGCAATCGAGTCATGCGCTTTTGCCATCAAACTTGAACTGCAAACCCTGACAGCTGACGAGTACGAGCTCTTGACAAGAGAGCTAACAGCAGACTACCAGGGTCTCTCGCACAAGGTCAAACGACAGCACCTCTCCTCGCCAGACAGAATATCTCAGGACTCTGCCACTGCATCTCAGAAATGAAGCTCCCTGTGAGACAAGAGAATCGACAAACCTTGCCTTTAAAGTCACTACTGTTGACATAGAAATTCACACAGAAACCCCGTGCACCAGTCAGTAGAGTAACAACACTTTTGCTTGATTCCGTGCCCACTGTGTCTGGTGTATGACTGTCTATCTAGTTGCCGCTGATCAGCACCGATCTCCTGCAACTCCATTTGAAGAAGCCGCGGGTAACGGTCACAAGCTTCCAGACCAAGAAAAAACATCGCATTGCAACATCTGAGTCCCTGGCGCTTGGCCGCAGGAGCTCAGAACGCATGGTAAACAGCAGCTGCGCCGCCTGATGCCTGAGCACCAGGTTCCTTCAACTCTGCCCAGGCAGTAAGTCAAACCTTGCCTGCTAACGTGGCCATCTGCGCACAGGCACAGAAGACCCTTGCCAAAGAATCTGGCCTTTATAGAGTTTGGGGTCTCAGGTGCGATGAAATTTGGGCAATGAATGCGCTTCAGGCGCTCCGTGCTATCAATAGTCAAAGCGGCAACCACTAGCTGCGCAATTGTTTTTCCAGGTGACGGACTTGACGCCCAAGATCTGAAACCCCAAGCCTAGTTCTTCTGCTCTAGCTCCTGGTCAGGAGTCCTTGACTCCCAACCGCGCACATGTGCGGCCCTCTCCCCAGGTCTAAGGGCCCAACCACTGGAAGCCCTCCTTGCAGGTGCTGATGGCAGAGTTGCAGCCTTGAAGGGCGACCGCTGCACAACACATCAATACCGATCCCTACCGGAATGACATGAGGTTCGAAGTTTGGGCTGGGAAGGCTTTGGGAATCTTGGGGCAGACCTTCAAGGGTGGTAGAGTTGCAGAAGACTGCAAAGTTCTCGAGATATGTACTGCACGATTTCTGAAGCTGCGATCCGGGACTGCTGGCTGACATGTGAGGCTCTGTATGAGAGGAAGCCACATGCTGCTGCGAACTGGCATGTCAAGCGCTTTTTGGGCAGAGCCGCCTTCTGCCTGAAATCAATGAACTCACACCCACAAGAATTGTAAGGTTTGATGCCGAAAAGTGCCTTGAGCCTTGCACATCGTAACCCTTCATTGCCCAGATCTATGCCCCGTAATTAGGATGGAACAAAGTGACCGCTGGGATAATACTTATGTAACTGTAGCCCCCAACCTTCTAGACCGCATGGCCCAACAGTCCCAGTGGCTGATGATATCTTCCTGTATCTGTTCTTTTCGCATGCGTGCCAGAAGCTCTTGCCTCGGCAGCACCGGAACTTTGGCGAACGGAACAGAGACCGGTTGCTGAGCACAGGGGGTCTGATAGAGGTCATGTTTTCAAGAGGGAGGCGAACCTCTCCATCCATACTGTATCCACACCTTCTCATGTGCGGCGTCCTTATGTTCAACTTCAAGGCATTTCTGGGGGACTCTCGGGCCCTCAAAACAAAGAGGTCTCGTAGATAGAATAGAAACTGCGAGAAATGCTTGTGCGACCCGACGACGCCTGTTGCCAGTCTCCCTCCTTTTCGCAGGCTGTCATGGCCGAGCTGAAAGACACCTTGGCTATGTTATGCTATACTTATACAGGCATTCCCAAAGACAAAGAAAATTGTCTATGGACTATACTAAAGCACATTTTGTCTGGAATCTTGGGTAGGTGAGGTTGAATGTGGGAATAAGGCTCTGAGCATGGTTCTAGGCGTCTGGCCGTCGCTCATTTGTAGGGGCGGCGCTACTGGCAGCTGGCTTCTGGGGAAAAGGGACATTTCTCGGATAACAACATCAGAATTCCAAGTGGAGTGGAGATGTTGATTCTTGGGGCTTCAGGGCTTGCAGGTTTCAACCTTGTTTGGGATGGTGGTGAAGCTACGGTCTCAGCAACAACCCCACTGCCCAGTGCCAGGAAATGGGCGGGCTTCAAACTTTGCATCTGGAGAATGTATGCAGCCCGTCAGGTCTGGCCAAGTGGGGTTTGTAACATAGGCTCAATGTCTGGTGTTTGGGGTGATTTCTTGCTGTTGGTGATGGCGCGGAAGGAACTAGTTGCTGTCATAGTAATACCAACAATACCGAAGTGAAGTTGCTAGGTCTCGACACAGAGTCTGTCCAGCATTTGGGAGCTGGTTCCGAGATGTGTTATCTAGAAGCCCTGTCCCGGTCTATGGCACACGGTAACCACCAAACATGATGAAACATAATTCGACCCATGATCGCCCGCTGAGACATGCATGAAGCTAGTCAAGCTCTGTGGCTATCTGTTGGTCTCAGGATATCAAAGGGTCCTTACGAATTATGTCCTGAGTACCCCGGGTCTTCCCCCATTGTCCACCACCACTTACAGCCCGCTATGAACTCCCCCAACTGGTCTTGGTCGGTCTTGGTTGTAGCGCATAATGCCAAGCTGCCAAGTTTGGCTTCACAATGGCCTCAACTGGTCGAATTCCAGGGACTGGAGAGTCAGTTGTTCGATGTTTTGGTAAATATCTCTTACATTCCTCCTTTACGAAGTCACGAACCTAGAAGCAGGTGTGTGTGTGTGTGTCAATATACCAGCAGAATCATTGCAACACGTGCGCTGGGCTTACCAAACAAGCTGCGGTTTCTTCGGATTCAAAGTCTGTGGGACTTACAAACAAGCCTGAGCTTAAAATCTGCCCAAGACCCAGACCCCAAGCCCGGGCAAGGAAGCCCAAAAGCCCTGCAAGCCCACCCTGCTCTCCGACCTTACATTCTCAAACCCCCTACAACAGCAGCTCTAGCTTGCAAAAATGCCCTAAGACTCTAGTTCTTTAGCAGGCACGAGGCCACAGGTCCGGCTTCTACAACAACCCAAACCCGGCCCCAAGAAATTGCCATCCCACGCTCTCCAGGCTGATTGCCATTTGAGCGCCAAAACGCAAACACCTAAACCTCCTCAACATTCCAGCCTGCAAGAGCGCCAGCTGAAATCGGATACCCAGACCCTCAGAACTTCCATGATCTTCTGGGGTTTCAAGTCCTGCCTCTGCCATGGCTGTCAGAAGTCTCGTCGCAGCTTGTGCACGGCCGGGCTGCGCAATGGCCTTGAGGGCAGCCTCGTCCGGGCTGTGCAAGATGTGCAAGGAGCGCGGAAACTTGTATTTTGTACCATGCCATGCTTGCAAAACTGAACATTATGGTTAGGATCTTGTTGCTAAATTTGACAGGGCTTGGGCAATATGACTCTGACTGAGCAAACGGCTGCTACAGCCTTGAGGAGTACACGTCGCCGAGCTAGGTCGAGGGTACGTGCATTGAGGATGGCTGGGTTACCAATTGTCTGCCTGTATGGCCAGGAAGAGGCATGGAATGAGTGGTGTTGGACTGTTCAGACTTGTGCAACCGCTTTCTCAAACAGATAAATTCACGGGTCGTCAAGTGGCTGTGGAAGTCTAGCGGTTGCAACTTGCGCACGCGTTTTGGCAGTTTCGGATAGCAAGATGAGGCTCGCCTTGCGAAGAATGCTCTAAGCTTTACACACTCCGCTGGAACTCGCGGGAGACAACCCCATCTTTGGACAACCAGGTTTCAATGCAGCCAGGAGAATACTGGGGCCATTAGCTTCAAATTAACAAGATTACATGGGCTAGCTCGTTGGGCCTCAATCGCGCGTGGTACCTTCTCAAGCTGCATTAGGCCCTCCTTGCGTTACACGGCTATCTGGGATGGTTTTGTATGCTGGGCGATGTGCGACGTCAAGCTTGCGCCAAGACACGCAAGGCGGTAATGTTACTGTATGCACTCTTGAGAGTAACTACTGCGAGCACGCGACTGAAGCATTCTCAACTGAAGAATTCCGCCAAGCAACATTGAAGCTTATGACGTCACGCTGGACCATCGAACCTGCCAGATCGTTGTAGGATGTTGTAGGGAATCCACGCGGGCAGTGTTTTTGGCTGCCGGGCCTGACTAGCTGCCAGAAAACCGAAACCGAGTAGAACTCGAAGCTCACCCGCGGATGCAGAAGTCAAAGCTTGCTCAGTTCCCACGTGCCCCGAAGAATTGCTAGACAAGGGTGGTTCCCAGACTTCAAGATAAGCGCCGCAAGCAAGACATAACTTGAATATGCGGAGGCTAAGGCTAGTGCGGGCTCTGCCTATGAGCCTGCTTGAAACTGCGCTTAGCCTTGAGTTCTGGCTCGTATGACGCCGGCACAAGTGAAACAACAGAAGCATGCTTTTGCATATCAAAGCTGAAGATGAGATGCGTAAGATTCTACATGGTGAGATGCTGAAGATCTGAAGCTGGGAACGCGAAAAGTCATGAAACCAGTACGTTATTGGTGCCAAGACAGCCCCGAGCCTGGCATCTCCGCAAACAGCGCAAGCGCTTGGATCCAGGCCGATGCCTGCTTCGAAAGTACTAACAGCAGGGTCAGCGAGGCAGAAGTGGAGCAACAAGGGCTGCTGAGCAGCCTCATTCATTTATCGTTTCCAGATAGGCCAGAACTTGCCTAGGAGATTCTCCTGGAGGCTCCGGTAGACATTCTGTGAAACACGTTGCACATAAAGATAGATAGAAAAGTCTACAGGAGCCTTGGGTCCTTTGAAGTAGGCCAGGCACACCAGGTACTGAAACCTTGGAATGCAATTCCAACCACTAGGAGCGTGGGATGAAACCTGCTTGTAACTTGTTTTCCTACATCTTGCAAAGGACATGAGCTGCTGTGGTGAACTTAGATCGTGTAAGAACTTACGTTCATCAATGACGCTTGCCAGAAGTGCCAGAAGCTTTTGCAATGCCTAGTTGCGTGATCATGTGCTTGGGCCGACAAGACATGAAACAACCGATGGGGTGCCAAGTTGGTGGTCAGCCCCGTGCTGTGCAACCTCACCCCACGAACCTCACATCTCCTCCCAAGACTAAAAAACAAGCATCCGCACACCCCAGGCTTGAGGCCCTAAACGACGGTGCATTTTGGGCTGACTCGGGCTGAGCCTTGGCACAGGCACTGATGGCCTGGAAGCTGGCAAGGCGTCTGACGTTGGAACTGTGGGTGCTTCTGCGGCTCACACTCTCTTGCTGTCTCTGGCAGTCTATGTCGTTCTCATCGTTTACTTGTTCAGTGTTGACACACCTCATCACCTCTCTGGATCCCTCTTTCTCTCTGCGAAGGCTGTTGACAAATGGACACAGCATCCAAAACCTGGGCGGGTCCAGCAAAGCAATTGGGCTGGAGACGCAGTCTGAGCTCGTGGCCGCATTGTAGCTGAAAGATGTAGGTGGCACCTGGTTTTGTCGGCGACTCTGATTTCAGAAGATTTCCAATGTCTCATTCTGTTGCTTGCTGTTCCTGGTTCACAGGTAAGATTCTCATGTTCCGAACAGCCGTTCGATGCGAGAAGGTCCGACGAACAACATTTGAAGGTATTTACCCATTGTGACACGTCATGTCATGTGAATCTGTGACGCAGAGGTGCTGAATCCTTGCTGTCTGTGCGCTTCGTCATGTCGGGCGTCACAGTTCCCGGATCCCAAAAACCCAGAAAATGTATAGCTGGTGCATGAGTAATTAGATATGCGGCGTTACCGCTCTTGGCGATGTGCAAGAGACTTGCATCGTGCACTCTGCGCAATGGACCCTCCGAAGCTCGTGCTGCTGTTCTTAACAGCTTTGTAGGGGCTGTAGATGCAATGCAAAAAAGCAAACACAAGACAAGAACCGCGCGAAAGCTGCTTTCTTGGTTCTGAGACATCCCATCTGTTTTGCAAATTCTCCTGAGCACCACGCAAATGCAAACGGCATCGACGCCAAAACGAGCAAGGCTTCTTGCCAAAGTCCCGCCTGCAGCTTGCTTTGTGAAATGCCCATGAATGTTTACCCAGAGAGGCCTACAGTGGGGTTGCTGGGTATATGCCACCCCTAGGGCCCTATAGCATTGAGAGGGATTCCCCTTCTGCTGACTTCTGATACCAGGCTGCCTTTTAGGTCCTGCGGTTAGTCACATCATGCTTTTTCCGCCAACTCCCCGTGTCAACAAAGAGCTATTCCCCTCAACTCTGGCAAGCCCCCCCCCACCCCCCCCCCCACCGTCTCGCAGGAGCTGATGATGCTGCGGAAACCTCAGGCGCTGGGCAGGCAGAATCCCTGTGGAGCATGAAGACCTGTGGCAAAACTATCGCTACCTGCGAGTAAGCAGATATCGCCTTAAGGCGAAAGCAGCTGCACATACGTTGTTTTGTCGAGTCTGCTCGAGCCCTAATCCAGACACCTAGATCAAACTCCCCAAAATCAAATGGTGAAACATGCTCCGAACCCAGATTTTCGCTTGTGTCCCTTGAAGGGCTTCAGACACTGAACATTCCCTTGCCCCACAACAATCAGCGACATCCTGCCATAGCAGGTTTGAAGCTTGAGCCTCGGTCGAACTTAAATAATGTTGTCGGGTGTGTTCCCATTTGAGCTCAAGTGTCCCTGTGTCTCAGCCTGCCAAGTTTGCACGTCAGACAGACAAGTGGCTGACTTCATCAGGAGCAAGGTGCTCCTGCCAGGTGAGCTGGCATCTGAGCAGTTCAAAGCAGGAATTAACACAAGAATCCGGGCTGACCGCTCTTCGACCTATATACTGCCCACGCAAATGTTGGGAGGGCTTGTGTTGGGGACTTTGTTGCCTACGTGGAAAGGTTTGGCTCCTTTGGTTAAGGACAGAAGCAACAGCCCAATCACCCCGGATGATTTGAGATGATTAATGGTCTTGCTGTCCCCGCAATTAGGCAGTCGCCATTTTCTTCCTCGATGATCATGGACAACATCACGGAAGCTACTGTTGTTGATGTCGTCATTTCCATTTGCGATGAAGATTTCTGAAGCTAGCGTCTATGGATACACCACCACAGAATGCTCAGGTGGAAGGATAGCTGAATAAAGCTTTCGGCTAAAGGCCCGTGGCAACCAGCATATTTCACTGGCGTCGCTGTGCAAGTTAGGAATTTCTGGTTTACGGTAGAGAGTTAGGGTCGATTTGGGCTAGGTGACTGCGACTTGGGCTTCAGAGTGTGAAGTCTTGGAGATTCAGAGTGTTGGGTCTGTGCCTGCGACAACAGTGAGACCTTCAAGCTCCTCCTATGGAGTCCTCTAGGGGACGTGCCACCTGTCTGCTCAAACCTTACATGTTTCGGGACCACCCTTGCAACTCAAGACTTGCAAGGGAGATGATCCCAGCTAGTGGCTGAACTTCCAGATGCAAGATGCCTGCTACAGGCTAGGAATGAAATCTGAAGCCTTAAATTCCATGTATCGAGTCGAACCCCTTCCCCCCAGCTCCAAGGCCCTCCAGCAACATGCAAAGTAGCTGCATTACCCCCACAAAATGACCAAACCCAGTTGATCAGAGCACATGTAATACTACAGCAAAGGTTGTCATTGTCAAACCATAGTTCTAGTGCCTCTTATGTTGCTGGAGTTATAGGCTTGAGTCGTGGAATAGCAGAAGGATAGAAGAGTAGGCTGAGGTTCAGTAGCTGCTTGCGCAAGCTTGCACCATTGAGCATGGATATGCTTGCTGAATAAGGCCCCCATTTCATAGCCTTTCAAATAGAATTGTCGAAAGGCTGGGCACCCTTCATTCAGCTGCTACTACAGAAACGGACAACTACAGCTACCAACGCAATCAATTCCTGTATATACTGATGTCAACTCCGCTTCAGTGAGTAGAAGAAGGATTGCGCTGAAACTAGTCCTGGGTGATCTGCTTCATGAGGTCCAGAGTCCAGTGCCACTGGGCCGAGGATTCTAGGCAGCCAAGGGCTGCGTTGAAACCTCATGCTCAGGGTTTGCAGTGTGTCATGGGACTTCTGACGGAAACTATGTATATGGAGGTATGATGACGGCATGTTGCCATGCTTGCTAGTAAGTATGCCATCGGCATCTTGAAGCCCACCAAGTCTTCCTTACCGGCTTGTCTGCCCCTCATGCCCTTGAGAGATGCCTTTTTTGGCACCTGTATTTCCTCATTGAAAGCACAGACCCCAAAATCCAAAGTGCTCAGCAAAGAGCGGCACAATTACGGCACATGTGTCCAAGCACATTCCATGATATTGGTCTCGCCCTCATGTAGAACCCCAACGTCAGACTCAGCCACGCAGCCAATGATGTCCACCTTGAAGCAACAGGGGTAGCATGTGCAAGCTAAGCGTGTCTGGGCTGAAGTCCTTAATGTTCTGGAGGGAGGTTCCCGTCACTGCTATCACTGGTATACTTCTGCCCCTTGGCCCTGGCCATCAACATCCAACACCAGTGAGTAGTGTTACTCCAGCCTGGTCCGGAGAATTCTGCAAAACGTATCAATATCAACCCAGGCCTCCAACTGACTCGTGGGGATGGACCGTAGCAGCGCCAGTGCACGAAGCCATTGGCGCCTGAGATGCGCTCTGATGTTCCCGTGGTGCAAAGAGTATACAGGCGTTTTGAAAGTCATGCCTCTCCCATGTTGGTGCAGCTCAAAAGAAAGTGCACTGCATAGACACGTGCTCAGCTTTTTGGATCTCAGGCTTTGTGATCAATGTGCTTGCGGCAGCAGGAAAGACAAAAGATACAGAGCTTCGAACCGGCAGGGAGTATGAAAGGCAGTTGCAGTCCAATTTTTTGGTCTTTGCTTCAATCCTGTCCCCCTAGTATTAAAGGACCAATGTATATGCTCCGAACCGTGTTCAACATTAGGGGGGGCTTTTATCGCATGACATGAACATCTGGGAGGGGATCCTATTAAAATCTAATAAAACCGAGTAGAAATCAATTGAATTGAGCAGTAAAAAAAAAGGTGTATAAATCTAATTGAAAAAATAAAGCTTCCGCCCGCGAGCTTCCGCGGACCTTCCGCG
>CAJNIZ010046461.1:0-40151 GCA_905231905.1 Symbiodinium pilosum | reverse complement strand
TTGGGGTCTGTTGCTGAGATAATTGAATAATGGAAACGAAAATGGAAGCTACTACACTATAATATTCATAGGGTATATATATATAGGGATTATATGAGCCATAGTCTAAACTCCAAGCAGACCCCCTAATAGACCCTATTATACTCCCCTATATATAATCCCTATAGGGTTTAGGGTTAGGGTGTTTAGCCGCCGCACGTTCTACCCGGGCTTGCGTTCAAAGCTGGGCTTGCAAAGGTGCAAAGTTATTCGTACTTGGAGGGTCAGGGGGACTTAGTAAGTAGGTTAATAATGGGGATAAGCAGGGTTACTTTATGGGTTATGGGGGTTCTTAACCCACTTACTCAGTCCCCCTGACCCTCCAAGTACAGCTCAGATCTTGCGGTTGCCTATGACAATCACTAGCGGTATAGCTGATGGAACAGTCTCTTGACATGATTTCAGGGGCTCACAGCCATGTCCATGTGCTCACTGTGTTAGCTGAGTATGTAAATACATTTTTCCCCAAAGGTGATTTCGAAGAAGCTTCTCGACATAGGGGACCTGTGGGCAACATCATGGTGTCTTGGGATTAGGAGGCGAAGATTGGGACGCGTTCAGAGACTGTGTGTAAGGATTCCTTTGGACAACACTCCCATGAATAAACCCCCTTCCCTTAACAGGGATCATAATAGGGATCCTAATATTAAGGCCCTTAAAAGGAGGGGGGTTATCAATCATGGGCCTACAGTAAGCACAACCCCTGACCCTGAACACAATCCGCTGTTGCAGCCCTAAACCCTAAACCCTAATACTTCAAACCCTGTGGCAGGTTGGAGCAGTACCAAGTTGCGATGGCTGCATGCCTCAATGGGTTTTGGTTTTTAGGGAAGAGATGAAGGGGCTGGGCAGGGTTGGAATGCAAAGTAGGGAACGCCCAAGTTGTAACAGGACATCTCCTGTAGCCTCGTCTCGTCACTATTACGCATAACACTAGTGTTCCGTAGTATGCGAATGTAGGACTGTGAAAAACATGAATCCCTACGACTACCACATGACTCTTATAGGGTCCTTCGTATAGGGGTTGGGGTCAGAACCCTAAACCTTTTCCTTTGAAATTCATGCAAAGCTGAAGGAACAGGTCCCGGGGGGTTGAAAGCTGAGCGTGAAGCTCTCCAGACGCATGCGAGTTGAAGCAATACTTTTGGGGTGTATGCTTTAAGTCTAGCTTGCTCAGCATTGGGACCTTTTGTGCAATGTACGAATGCACGCCATCCCCTAACCCTCCCCGTCAATACTTGTGTAGAAGCCTCAATAATTCGTGTTCCAAGCACCCAAATTGGAGGCTTTCAGGCAATCAGGAATTTGAGCATTTTTTGTGCGCTTGGACCTTGAGGGATACCGTCGTTTTCCGAGGTTGTTGTTCAGGAGCTTACACTAGGTTGCCCAAAGTGGGAAGCCCGCTTATTTCCCGTATACCAGTAGCGGGAGCGCACCTCCAGGTCCTACAAGAATCCGTACCTGACCTCTTCTATATAATAACTGAACCCCAATTTCCAATCAATGTTGCATGCTCTTTCTGTTTGATTCGCCATCATTTTAACGCTTTCCACCCCTGCACTCTATCACCTCTATAAAGCCCTAAACACTAAACCCCTCAACCCTAAACCCCAAAAGCCTTGTTAAAGGGACACCCAAAACTCCTTAGGAGTGGACCCTAGCGCGCTTGCCACCTTCGCGCATCACGGACAATATGCTTCTGAGCACGCGCCGGGGCTTCGAAATAGGGTTCAGTGTTTCGGGTGTTTTTTTTTTGGAGGGTCTGGGTCCCTTTAAAGGGGTTACAGGGACATATAGAGTGTTCAATAGGGTTTACCTGAAGGCTCACGGTACTCTGGGCTTCGAACTTTACCTATATAATCCTCCGAACTGGACTCATGTAGCTTACCCCAATTATGAGTAAGGTTATAAGCTCCGTTAATAAGTAGTTAGTAAGTCCCATCAGCCGGCAAGCAAAGGCCTGAGAAGGGGCTTTGGGGTACGTTCTCTTGGGCATAAGATTGGGAATTTTTCCGGCCTCTACAGTATGAAGGTTGTGGGGTGCTTAGGGCTTTTATTGCTGGTGCTTCTCAAGTGTCACAGGTGAGTTCGGTTGTAACTGTCATAGGGTGTAGCTGTCATGATTGTGAGCATATGCTCGGGTCATAATCATCGCCCTCTGATTGATAATGAGCCTCCCCTCCCCCTGCATCAAGAATATTTTTGTTTGTCGTGAAGCTATAGGCTACTTATGTTCTAAAAGGAGAACTTTTCAATCCTAGGTTACCAGGGATCCTAGTACTAGTACATGATGGTACCATATTGAGGGGTGTGTGTTGTTAAAAGGGGCCATTATAAAGGGAAACCGGCTGCAGCGCTCATGAGTAGCGTTAAAACAGTTGGCGGCATGACAACCAACCTAGACTGAAGTTCGTTTAAAAAGGTTGGCTAGGGTTTAGGGTTTAGATCGCCTCCCATGAAGTTCCCCAAAGGGTCCCCCAACACAACAAACTGCCAATGATCGAGGCGAGAACTGTTTTAACTGGATGCTATCCATCCCGTCTGGGGTTTGGGGGTTATGGCTTAGGGTTTTGGGAAGAAGCATTTAGGGGGTAGGGGGTTTGGGGGTTTGGGGCTTAGGGACGAGGATTTAGGGAGTAGGCTCTAGGCACGCGGGTTTAGGGATCTTTTCCTTTTTGGATGACGGAATTTTCACGCCCAATTTGGCAGCTCTTGAATCGAAAGCTCTGGCCTTCAAAAAGTGTGGGAAGTTTGTCAGTTTGGTATTGACTGCCAAAAGCATACGTGTCCCCCCGCCCCAACTTCTCGAAACTACACGTGTTTCTCGATTGATTGCTATGACCCTAGGCTACGTGCCGGCATTGCAAATTCCCGAAACCTAAATCCGGAAAGCCAGACCCTACATCCAAAACCCTTGCATCGGTTGCATTTGGTCCCTCTCCTCTTGCACCCTCGGTACACCCTCTAACGTTAAATAGAAGTAATGTGCAGCAACAGAGGCAGTTGGAGAGAGGACTGTCAGTGGTGGCCACAGGGTGCTTTGACTAAAACCAGCAGAGTTTTCGTTTGAATGGCTTCTCGCGGTCCTAGTCCCTGAGCCCCAAACCTTAAAGCTTAGACCCTAAGCCCTAGTTTAGGATTCAGGTTTGAGGGGTTGGGGATGGGATTGTTGAGGATTTTGGGTCTAGGCCTCTCAAATACTGTACCGCTTAGTCACTCGGTGGCCGAGACTCCTCGCCCTCCAGGGCCTAAACCCTCAAATCCCGACAACTTTGCTGGAAGGTGCTTGAGTAATTCGAAGTGGGGTCAGTAGGACAACTGCGCTTCGAACATGAGATAAGGACTCAGAACCCTACTTTCAAGTACCCATTAACCTTCAAGCAAGGTTTATGCAGGTATACTACCAGGCGCTTCGTAGGACAAGAAGAGATGGATCCTCGCATATAGGGTTTAGGGTTCATGTTTAGTACACGATGTTATCGAGGGTGTTATATAGGGAGTACAATAGGATCCATTCCTTCAATTCCTTTCTAGGCAGAAGGGAGTATCCTAGACCCTTAAACCCTAAACTCCTCAACAACCCTAACATCCTAAAATCTAAACTCCTAAACCCCGAGCCCCACGCTTTGGACTCGCGGTTTAGTGGCTTTGGCGTTTCGTGCCGCGGTTACTCTTGTGGGAGACCAGCTTACTCTAGCTTTACCCAGAAGCCCAGGTACCCAATAGCACTGTACCTTGGAGTTTGTTTCTCAAATTAGGGGCTTGGGGTTTAGGGGTTTAGGGTTCAGGGGCTCAGGATATAAGGGTTCAGGGTTGAGGGGTTCAGAGAGGGTTTAGCAGGTTGTATAACATAGCCTCATCTCAGGACTGACTCTGGGACACTTACCCTCTGGGGTTTTTGGAGGACCAAAAAGATTACCACAAGTTGAGAAGTTCAATGAGATAGGCCCTGGTTAGATCCAAAAAGCAACCCTTCACCCTAAACCCTATAAACCCCAAACCCCAAACCCTAAACCTAAACCCTGAACCCGGAACCCTAAACCCTAATCTGATGCTTTTGGCTTTAAGGCTTATTGCTCTGGATTTTGGATTTGGGATCTGCCCTAAACTACCCGCCTATGTGCGTGGTGAAGAGGGCTCGGTACCCAAGGCTCTGCTATCTTCACCTTTGCTCTAGTGAATAGGAGTTAAGGTTGAGGGTTTAGGGTTTACCTGAACCCCCAAAAGTAGGTAAGATACTAGCCTCAATAACCCTAAAAAGTAGCCCGCCCACAAGGCAATTAATCTGCATGATCTTGCGGTCCAGGTAGGGGTGTGTAAGGTTATTGAGCAGTGTTCAGGGTCGTTGGGCCTTTGCAGATTGACATCTACTCTGAGTCACTCTCCCTGCCCAACTCCTTGCTTTTGCGCTTCAGCTTACAAACAACAAGACCTTTCCTAGACCTCATGCCTTAAAGTTGTCTATGTCCGATGTAATATGGGTCGAGGTGTAAAAAGCTTCCTCGGCCAGTCTTCTCAGCATTGCCAGCCGCAGTTTCGGAAGATTTGAACCCTGCAAGTACCCCAATGCGGCGCTGAACTTGGCAGGTTCGCGCTAGTTTTCGCGTCGGTCTTCACTTCTATCGTCACGAACGACATTTCAGACATTCGCCGCTTCCACAGCGTGCCACTCTTGCGGAATTAGTCCCTGGCTTTGGGGTATTTGTTGACGGTATTATAGCGCCTTGGATCTGCAAGAAATGCCTGACAAGAACTTCGGTCCCGTTGAATGAGTGTTCACATTGGCACTCTTAGCAAGTCCAGCTTGTAGGTGTAGGTACAGGCATGTAGGACATGGGAGTCACCCAAACTTGTGGCGTAATTCTGTTGAGCGCTGGCATTCAGTGTGCACAATGACGAGTATAATTAGGAGGACTCCCCACATACAGTGACAGGGGTATAGTCTCTAAAAGGGGAACCTAATGTAATCGTTATTTTCCCTTATAGTCACTATTACAGGGTGAGGGGGTCCACAAGTATAACCATCTCGTCCGGGCGATCCTATCCGACCTTTCCGGCTCGTTGTACTTTGTGTTGTCGACCGTTGAGGCTTCCGGGCTTTCTTACCATGGAGGCGAGACATGAACCATGACAGAAACTTCGGTATAAGGAAGCCCGTAAGGACTGTAACATGTGGGTGTCTAGATACTGCGGGGACCTCATACGTTGTAAACCCTTTATGTTCTCTAGTCCACAATGCTTTTCATGCATCCTGAATGGATATTTCCTCAATTCCTAGTTGCCTGTTCCCCATGCAGAGAGCTGTTCCCGTAACATTTACATACTTGGGTCATGGCACCCTGTCCCCAGCTGCTACAGTAGTAGAACCACTTCGGTTATGCTTGGCTTCAGGACGTATCAGCTTTGGTTACCATGCTTCCCGTTGCTGTCAGAACTTTGTTGCGCCGATCAACCGATGTTGATGTTCACTGCCTGCCATACAGCCCCCCTTAAGTAGATAGAATATGGTTTTGGGTATTAGAATAAGGTCCCCATATACCCCATATTCCATCTACTTGAGAGGGACTATGCATGAAGGCAGAAGCAGGCAGAGAACCAGGTGTCCGACTACATCAGGACTCGTCCGGGCGCTGGAACTGTCTGTGCGTGACAGCTGCGCTTTGGGTTACTTGTTCGAGGGTGCCTCTCTGCTTTGAAGCACGCGCATGGCGTGTGGAATCTTAATGGCCTGGACCCACACAACTCAGCGTACTAGGTTCTAGCTGCAGGAGTGTTAGTTTTCAAGATGCGTGGGACGATGCAGCAGAGAACCTCGAATATGCGGTTTCCTGACGCGAGACTCCAAGCGGAGGCCGTCTTGTTGTAAACCTCCAAAGGCAGCCTCCACAAGTGCATTGGGAGCTTCCGAACAACTAAGAGACCCATTCCAGAGGTCCCCATAGTAAGGATCATAGTAGCTCGGGGTCTGCAGTGATTGTTGATGTGCCCTTACTCCTGGAAAGACACTGGAATTTAGAAGTTCAGGCAGTCAGGGCAGCCCATGCAGGTGTGGTACCTCCTAAAATTAGAACGCGACATGACAAGACAGTGTCGACAGCTGTCATGCTGCCAGGTAGCAAGGAAGGACATCGATGTTCGTTGCCTCTGAAGGTTCCTTGCTCTTAGGTGTCCTTCCCTGAACCCTACCCAGAAAGCCAGTTACCCATAATTATAGGCAACTTACCCCTAATTTCCGATTACTTTGGGTTAAAGTAGCCCATTATTATGGGTAAGTAGGCTTTCTAGGTAAACCCTAAACCCTAAGCCCTAAACCCTACACCGGTGCTTCTGCAAGACTGTACACTCAGAGCGAGGCCTCTAGGTCTATGGAGAAATGGCACATTCAAAGGGCCTATGTAATGTCTCCAGAGCGCAAGTAGTCAAGTAATGGGCGTGGCTCCAGATACTGTAGCCGAAATGGTGTTGGGCACCTGCAGGCTGATTACTTCATTACCTGGACCCTTAGGATGTAGAATGGGATTTTTTGGAGGGAGTGTAAGTTTATGTTACACGAGCCCCAGCTACTTTCTGTCTAAGCAGCTTGGATCATTAAGAGGCTGCCCAAACTCTAATCCCCAAACCCTAAACCCTAAACCCCAAACCCTAAGCCCAACAAAAAGCCCATAATCTCCCGCACCCTAAGCACATTCAAACCCCAAATCTCTAAGCCTAACAGACAGTGGGCAGGACTTACCCGGTCCCTCTGAAGCTGGAAGTTGAACTGAAAGCGCCGCTTGGTTTGGTTGATGACCGCGGTTGAGGGTCTTAATGATTTTGGGCCCTAAAGCCCTATTATTTGGGTCCTTGGACCCTTGGGGAATATTGGGGCCCTTGGATGGTACAGCTCCTCATGTCCTGGGAGCAGTCGCGACATTGCAGAAAGCTATCAACAGACTATGAGCGCATGTAACTATTAAAAGAGACTATCTGCGCATGTAAGTACTCCTTCGCTTTGAAATCGATTTGGAACGAGTCTTTTGTGCCTAATGGTCCAACGATTTTCCCACATAAAAGATGATAAGAGGGTTTTAAGTACCAAAACCCTTCAAAGTATAGTCTCTTAGACCGAGAACCCTTTTATTTTGGGTACTTGGATCCTTATGGTGTTTTGGCTCGCTTCACTATCCTGAAAAATTCTTCTCCAAATGAGACCAGAGCGACGTGCTTGGAATCCACCCTTCCCAGGCTATGTTTTGTTGTTTTGAAGTGTGTGTACAGCCTAGTCTTCAACACAGGACATCTGTGTTCTGCATGGGGGTTCTAGAAATTAGGCCACCCTTTCTTGCAGCCCTGGAATAACCCCTAAAGGTCCAAGTACCCAAATAGTAGGGTTCTAGGTACCTTAAAGTTTGAGTACTTGGACACTTAGCGAAGGATTATAATATAAGATCTCGGGCCTCGAAAACCCCACATCTTCCAGCATATAAAAAATGCCTGCTAGCAGGCGAACACACGGGAGTGTTTCCCAGCAGGGTGGCTGTTTTTGGGTAACGGTTGAAGTTTCTATTTGCTAGAACTTTTAAACCCAATCAGTTATTCATCTATGCATGTCATAATTTCCGAATAGAATGCTTAAAGAGTCCAAAGGCAAGCCGTGTACAGAAGATTTTGTCCCACTACCCATTTGGGGATTGTTCTATGAGTCCTGTCTAAAGAAGGAGGGACAATTGGGAATACAATTCCGTTAAAGGAAATGCTAACCAAGACCGGAGCTTATGTATTGGGCCATTTTGAGGACAGCCCGATATACACCTAAATAAGACCAGTTTCCATTCAGCCGTCCACTTTCTTTGCTATTTGAAACCATTCTTCGGGGTTGATATTCCTTCACCCTAAGCCCAACAACCTCGCTGTACTCCTGGCATCATCCCTAGATGCTCAGTATGCGTCCCTTTCAATCATGAAAATCGCCAGAGGGGGGTTGAGCAGCTCAGGTACCTACAGCGCCGGAAGACCCTCGTGCCCTGGACTGGAAAGGGGTCTGGGGTTATTTCATGCTAGCAGGCTAGGTACCCCAGTAGTACACTTTTTCCCTTTTTATGTTAGGGTTTCCTTATTATAGCTGAATATTAGGAAAAAGGGTACCCTGATGATTATGGGTTTACTGGTTAACCGGAGGAGGTGAGAGGTGAGGCTGCATGTGCTATTGATGTGAAGGCCATGTGACCAGCAGTTGGACGTCTGTCAAGCTTGCACGGACAAAAGTGCTAGTTGTTGCGGAGTAAGTAGGAACATTAAAGTTCTTGCGAATGACAACAGAAGCAGCGTAGAGAGGCTGAACCAAATTGAGGCCATCCTCTTGTTTTGAAAAATGTCAGGTGCATCCGCCAGGGAAGAGCGAAATGGCGGAGCTTCTCCCAGACGCTCAAAGATCATAGACTTACTGGTGCTCAGAGGTGAGTGGGGGAGTGAAGACAGGGGTTACTAAATTACCGCGGTGTGTATGGGATTATATATGGGCTATAGTCTAAACTCCTAGTATCCCCCTTAATAGCCCCTATAGTAGGCCCCTATATAATCCCCTAAATAAACCCACTTGAAGGAGTTTAGACTATTGTATATATAGGAATTATGACAGTGTTCCACTCCCCACTCAGTTAAGCACCAGTAGGTAGAGTTCGGTGATGCGAGTTACGCCGTTCAGGGATCAGGGCAAGGGTACAACATTCAGGGTTTTAACGCAAGCAGAAGGTGCAGGGCATAATTTTGGGTGGCATCCAGATCAGGTAGCCTGGAAACCCCTTCTCCGATCACCCCAGGCCTGTGGTCCCAAAACCCTATAGGGTTTAGGGTTTAGGGCCCCAACAGCACCCGCCAAAAAACCTTTCACCCACCCTGTGTAAAGACCCGCTTCCAAGAAAGGACTTTCTCTATCGAGAGCTTTGTCGTGAAGCCTGGTCGCCCTTGCTGGCGAAGCATGATGCTGGGTTATAAAGGTCGTTCAGTGTTTAGGGCCTGGCGTTCAGTGTGTACAAATTGGTGCAAGGACCCTGTGCTGGGATATCAGGTTCCCTTGAGCCCGCAAAACCAAGGACTTTCTGTACAACCTGCAGCTTCGCTATGGGGCTTTCTACACGGAGCTGTGTGTCGAGTGCCTCAGCGACTGGAACGTCGCGCCCCAGGAGGCCTTATCCCGAAAGCATTCTACTTGGAGGGTCACAGGGACTTAGTAAGTAGGTTAATAATGGGGGTAAGTTGGGTTACCATATAGGTTAAGGGGGTTAGTAACCTACTTACTAAGTCCCCCTGACCCCCCAAGTAGGCTTCGGGGCATTCTGGATTGGCACTTTAGAGTTAGAGTTCCTTAGCCTAGAGATACTCACCTCTAACCGACCTGTATGACCCATACTCTAAACTCCTAGTATCCCCCTTAATAACCCCTATAGTAGTCCCTTATAAAATCCCCTATGTAACCCCCTTTAAGGAGTTTAGACTACAGGGTCTAGTTAGGTTGACTCTTATTTCCTCTCTCTTGGGATCGTACAAAGGCTCTCCTTTCGACATCATGTTGCTCATGTTCTAAATTCCTGTCGTGGTTGCTTTTGTCTTGTCGTTTACGACCTACGGATGCTTAACGGAGAGTGGGGGAGTGGGGAGTGATCCCTATAATAATCCGTATATGATCCCCATATACGCCCCCATAATAATCCCTATCTTCACTCCTCCACTCACCCTTAAGCACCACCCTAAACCTTAAACCCTAAACCCAATGATGCCCTAAACCAGTACGTGAAAGAGTGCATTCAGCAGGTTGTTCTCTCTAGCCCAAAGTTTGTCTCGTCCTCCAGGGCAGGTTTAGGCCCAAAGGGTCCTAAGTACTCATATGGGGTATACTTACCCAAACCATAAGGGAAATTACTACTACAGAAACCCTACTTTGTACCATGTAAGTACTTTGGACCCTTTGGGCGGGTTTAGTTAGGGTTTAGGCAACGGATATGATCAATTGTGTTACTAAAATCTCGCACCCAAAGCCCAACAAAAAACGGTGTTCGTTTTAGCAAGCCCAGGCTTCTCCTGCTCCCTAACCCAAAGGGTCCATGTAGGTATATGGTATATACTTAGGGCCCAAAGAGGTTCCTATATACCTACTTTAAGGCCCAAGTATATACCATATAGCTACATGGACCCTTTGGGTAAGGGTCCAATTACTGAAATACGGAATTTTTTTAGGCCACAGAGACTACAATCTGAACCGTATTTGGTACCTAAAGCACTATAATCTTGGTACTTTAACATCTATATCTCCCGATATTCCCCGTGACCCCTTTACAGCCCCCTTATTTGGCTACTTGGACTATTAGGGGTTGTGCGGAATCCCACAAATCAACGGTCATGGCGTTTCACACCCCTAAAGCCTAAACCTTAAACTCTAAACCCTCAAGCCCACAAAAAGGCTTACAAATACTTTTGGTTCTCAAATGTCCTTCATCTCAACACAAAATTTCAAAACTGTAAGCTCAAACATCCGCCCCGCAAAACCTTAGGTAATGGTAACACACCCTAGGCCCTATACCCCTAATGTCGTAGTTCTAAGAGGTTCCCGCAATGTGAGCCAGCATCTAGAGTACTTGAGACTGTGCTTTTAGACTACGTCTCATGTGGCCCCAACTTAGCCCTTACACGAATCACCGGGTTATAAGGATTCCTGAAATAGAGGTACAAGCGGTGTAGGGTTTTGGGTTTTGGGTTGCAACTCTCAACACTTAACCCCAGGTCCTGTTCTCCGCTGGGCGGAAGTGTTCCAACATGCTGTTCGTTGCCAGCGGGGAGGTCTTTTACAGCAGCTGGCTGAGCTGGAGTAGCTTCTTCAGGTTAGGGTTCAGTCAGGTGTAAGAGTTTAGATTTAATTTGCTTTTGCAGGCTTAGGGTTTAGGATTTCTGCCTGAGGTTCAAGTGCTCTCGGACTGGGATGTTGAGAGAATGTTCGCAGCCCGTCCGTTATTTGTTTGCTTACTCTTCCTGAATGTGAATCCTAAAGCACACGGCACAGTAGTCAACGAGGGTTCGGAAAAGCCTCCAGGTTCACTTTCAGTTCTGAAGATGTTTTCATGTTGTTATTTTCCTCTGGATAGTTTTGCATCATGTAAATAGCTACATATCAACATTGCATAACCCTTGCATACCTCCAGGTCTTCCCAGGTAAGCCTTATATAGGCCTTTTGTAAAGGAACCCGCCTGGTAACTCAACTTGAAAATGCATCTATGAGCTCATAAGCCCTAAACCCCTACCCTAAGTCGTGATCTTGAGGTACCTCCTCATCATCGACCAGGCGGTCAGCAGAAGTGGTGAAAGACTTCTCTTCAGCTTCTTGCCGTTCATCGCGCACTTCCTGGGGTTGCAAGTGGGTAAGGAAACCTACATATGAAGGCTTACCGCTCATTATTTGGGTGCTGGGACCCGAAGGCTAACCTAGAAATGAAACTGTTCCCTTTAGTGTCCAAGGAAGAATTCTCAAAATAGGCGCCCCCATTATATGCACGCCCAAAACGGAACCCTTCAGTTTTCTGTACCCAAATAGCGATTAATTGGGTTGTTGGTAGTGTACCTTTATATACTGATCGGCTCGTTTTCTAGACAACCTAAGAAAAAAAGCTTAAATCCCTTGAAGTGGTTCATCTTGTCCTTACAACTGGAGGGATGGAATTCGTACGTATGGTTGCGTAACTAGGGGGCCCCGCTTGTAGCTTCCAAAAATGCCCTCGCAATGGCGTTGCAGTGCTGAATGGGCCAAAGTTGAACCCTAAACCCTAAATCCTAGGCCCTAAACTCAAATTCAGTGGATGCCATCCTACAGGGTCTCAGTTGATGCTGGTAGAGTTGCGATCAGGGTTTAGGGTTTTAGGGTTTAGGTTCAGGGCCTCGGGTTTAGGGTTCGGGGTTTGGGCTTTAGGGTCCTGAACCGTTTCAGAACATCTAATCCACCGACAATAGGAACCCCGGTGAGGTTATGCCGTGTGATGATGGGACAGTGGTGGATCAGAAACTTGTGCCAGGACCTACTTCACGGTTTACGGTTCAGGGCTTAGGGATCGCGTTGAGGAATTCTACCCTAAACCCTAAACCCTAAATCCTCATCAACCTTGTATGTCCGCAGACCGAAGGAACATGTGCAACTTTGAGGTTGAAAGTCGCGGGCATTTCCTCCCCTCGCAGTCTGGGTAATTGGGTCTGCGATCTGGGTTTAGGGAATGTCATGCATAACAAACTAGTACCCTAAGGGTGCAAGGATCCAAATAATGGGGCTTTGGGGCCCAAATACTATACTATTGCTGGTATCTGGAACTCAAAAACCTACTATTTGGGTCCTTGGACCCTTAGGGATACAAGTAATGAAAACAGCAGAAACAAGACAAGCATTGCAGAGACTGTGGTCTTTCCGCTTTGATGAGCGTGCTGCAAGTATTGACTTGCTCGGCTAACGTATTTGAACCACTTTGGTTGTAGACTCATCTCCATTCAGCTGTATGGCAGAGCATGAGCAAAGGTGCTAGTTTCACACCTGCTGGTCTACTTGAGCAAGTTATCCAGCTTGCAAGGCTTGCAAGGTGTTTTTTGTGGACCTCTTCTGCGAGGATTAAAGGGGTCCTGCTGATGTGTATTCATGTTATTCGACCACACTTTGTTAACCGGAAACCTAAAACATCCCCTAAGTGCCCAAGTGCACAAAGAATTTGGCTTTCGCTACACAAAACCAATCAGAAAACTAAATATCAACGTACTTGAACCCCGAGGGTCTGCCAACTAGAAACCCTAAACAGTTTCATATTCCTGGCCATAACTATAGTCCTACACCCTAAACCCTAAACTCCTAGTCTTGCGGGGTGGATGAAAGAGACCTCCATCCCAAGACGCCAAAAGAGGGTTGCTTTTTGAGGGAACTTAAAGTAAGTTGCAATACTTTAGGGTGCAGGATTTAGGGTGTAGGGTTCAGGCTTCAGGGTTGAGGGTTGTACCTTGAGGGTCCATGTAACCAAGTATTAGGGCTTTCAGGTACCAAAAAGAACTCAGGTTATAGCATTACAGACCTGAAGCCGAGTTTGGTCTTTGGTCCATAAGTTAGAAGGGTTACGGAAACCACACGATTCAGTCTAGATAAAGTGTGTGGAATCTGACTTATTTTAAGTTCCTGGAAGCCAGAGACATGAATCAGCATGTTGGGGGTATTGAGGGTGATAATGAAGGCCCGGGTATATGCGAGAAGTGAATATACAGTGGAGTTACCCAGAGACTGTTCTCTGTTGTGTATTTGTGCAAGCAAGTCTTGCACTTGTAAACCGCATCCTAGACTTTAGTACTTGTTTCAGAAGAAAGGGTTCAAGTATCCAGAATGAGAGCGCAGCATTACATAGCAGAAAAGAGATCTTGCTACAGAGGTTCCGTGTTCAAATGACGCGCTTGGAGGCCCCCCTGCGATGCTTGGAGGCTTAGATCCTGTTCGCGTACAGAGCCTTAACCCCGCACCACCCTAAACCCTAAACCCCAATCCCTAAAACCCTAAACCCTAAAACCCTAAACCCTAAACCCAATCCCTAAACCGTAAACCCTAAACCCTAATCCCTAAACCGCAATCCTTGAACCATTGTATACAAAGCCATCAGAGCCCAAGCTTCGGATAGACCATGTTAGGAGACTGGCTGTGCGAAATGTGCCTCTGGACGCCGTGGCATTACCGCGGCAAAGCAGAGTCACAAGAAGGAGTGGGTTTAGGGGTTGAGGGTATAGGTTATATAGGGGTTATATAGGGATAAGAAATGGAAACGACTATAGTGAGTTCATCTGAGATGGATCTAAGGTTTAGGGCCTATAGGGTTTAGGGTTTGGAATAGGGTTTGGGGGTTTAGGGGCTTTGGGTTTAGGGATTTAGGGTTTAGGGGTTTAGGGTTTAGGGGATTAGGGGCTTTGGGCTTTAGAGTTTAGGGTTTGGGATTCAGGGTTTAGGGGTTTAGGGGCTTTGGGTTTTAGGGTTTAGGGTTTGGGATCTAGGGTTTAGGAGTTTAGGGGCTTTGGGATGTAGGGTTTTAGGGTTTGGGATTTAGGGTTTAGGGGCTTAGGGGCTTTGGGTTTTAGGGTTTAGTGTTTTGGGCTTTGGGTTTTAGGGTTTAGTGTTTTGGGATTTAGGGTTTAGTGCTTTAGGAGCTTTGGGTTTTAGGGTATAGGGTTTGGGGTTTAGGGTTTAGGATGTTTAGGATGTTTAGGGTTTGGAGCTTCGCGATGAAGGCTTAGCGCTAAGATTTGCTTACTGATAACTTGTGTGTATAGTCCTCCACCCTGATCCTAGCATTTGTTAGGGCCTGAGTACCAGACGTGAAACATGTTCAGGATTTAGGGTTTGGGGTTCAGGATCTATAGGGTTAAGGAAGCCTCAACCCTAAAACTCCAACCCTGATGTGTAGGGTCCCAAGGGCACAGGCCCTTCCAGTCTTCGTGCCGAACATACATATCCCTGAGAGTGCAAGTCGGCAAGTGATATCCAAAGTGGTATCTGGTTTTGGGGTACTAGAAATTGTTCTACATGTTTTGGGCAGGTATATGGTTATTGTGTACGTGGACGACAAGGGATACTTGCTGGGTGCCCAGAAGTCGTTTTTTTTTCGTAACTCCTTCCCTAAACCCTAAATCCTAAACCTTACCTACTTTGGGCTATCTGGATCCGGGGGTATTGCTCTTGGTATACCTACAGAGCGGCACCCTAATTATAAGAGCTATAGTCTAAACTCCTTGAAAGGGGTTCTATAGGGGACCATATATAGGGGAGTAGTATTGGGGTTATAAAGGAGGATGCTAGGAGCTTAGACTATGGCTCATCATTGGGGGGTATGATAGGCTTTTAAGTTTGGCACTTTTGTTCTTAGAGGGCTTATCGGTGGTTATATAGGGGGTCATATAGGGTTTAGGGTTTAAACTCCTCGAAAGGGTTTTTATAGGGGTGTATCATAGGGGTTTTAAGGGGGATACAACCCCCAAATATCTACAGTGTTGTTGCTTATGCCTACTATTTGGGGGGAGAGGGGGGGGGTACTAGGTAATTGGAAGAGTTTGGGGGTGCTGCAACAAAATTTCGACAGCAATGGCTATCTTCCCCAATGGATATGAAGCCGAAGTCCTTTAGCTAATTACCCTTATGGGTTCAAGCGCCCAAATAACGTACCAAATGCCACTCTTGGATACGAGATATCTTCGAGCAAGAACATGTTGAGTTCTCAACCCCTGCCCCGTTCTTTTCAAGACCACATGCCCTAAAGGTCCAAGGCCCCAAATAATGAGGTTTTGGGGCCCAAATGCCTCTAATGATATAGTATTGGGGCCCTAAAACCCTATTGTTTGGGTGCTTGGACTAAACCCTGAACCCTAAACCCTAAACTCTTTTATTTGGATTGTTGGACCCTTAGGGATGATTCTGTTCTGATTGTCGCATCTCCCGAGGAGCAACGATACTATGCCTCAGCGATGGGAAGCTCCAGAAAGCTGTGGACGTCCATAAGGACCCACCAACTGTAGGGTTTAGGGTTTGGGTACTAAATTGGGAGGCAGAGGGGGGGGGATTGGGGAGATTATTGTTATTCAAGGAGGGGATTAGGTGCTCCAACATGATACCCTCATAATCTTGGTCATGATTGTAGTATAATATGCCCCCGAAAAACTATTCTAATTCATAAGGCCTCTGCATTATCATCGCTAGAAACCACTCTATGCTGCTAGTGTCCATTCCAGTTTCCATGTTCTTGTCAATTTTCCGCCTAGTTCTAATCATTTTCGCCCTAAATCCACAACCCAAAGCAGTGACCCTATGAAGCTGTGCCTAAGCCTTAAACCCGAAACTCTAAAGAGAGTCCCCTACAAACCGCATGGCAGCATGCCCTCCCAAGTGTGGTGCAGTCTCAAACGAGGCTTTCTCAAAATCAGGGGCCCTTAGGATAAACGCCTAAACCCCTAAACCCTAAACAGGGATTGTAGGAGATCTTGGGGCTATACCACTATGGGCTATTAGACCTTTAGGGTACCTTAATCTATCCTTAATAGGGTCCTAACAGGGAATTTTAGGGTCTAATAGCCCATAGTGGTAGAGATACTGTTGAGAAACACGCTTCTGTAGGCTTTGCTTATAGTAGCCGGCTGAGCCGGCACACTTTACATTTTTCGATCCCACTTTGTGAAAAAGATTAGGGTTTCCGAGGATTCAATTCCCTAAAGGTCCAGGGACCCAAGTCATAGGGTTTTAGGGCCTAAATACCAATAAGCATTTAGGCCCTAAAGCCCTATGATTTGGGTCCTTGGACCCTTAGGGATTGTTTTGGGGTACAAAGGGAGCCTCGGGTGTTCCGAGAGACCGGTAACAGTCGTGTAGTTCGTACTTCCCAAAGCCCAGTCCAAAATACAGCCCAACTTTTGTAAGATTCGTATTTCAGTGATTGGTGTTCACAGCTCTCATGTGGAGGTAGAGCTTGACGTGCAAGAACTGAAAGAGCGGATCCTTTGGTATCTCGAAACTGCCCCCCCAGAATCATTGACTGAATCCCATTTGAATTCTCACATGTTTCCAGCAGGTTCGAAATAATGCCCTGATTTTGAGACTCAAAGGCCTCAATTTCCCAGACATGCCCCAAGCCTAAAGTCGGCAACAGTGGAAAAGCTAAACCCTTAACCTTGCTTCCGTGCAAAAGCCCCTGAGGCGCAGAGTAAAGAATGCATTATGGGATCGCATAGAAGTTTCTCTGAAATTGCACTCCATTGTACTCCACAAGGTCCCCGAGGGTACCTCTAGTTCAAGGAACAAACCTGAAACCTAAACTCATATTCAGGCAAGTGTGCAGATTGTTGCAGCACCCGGGATTTCCGAGTCCAAGGAGTTAGGGCTTCCGGCTTAGGATTAATTATGCTAGTGTTCTATACACACCCTACCTGGAGGTTCCTGGTGGTAACCCAATCAATACTGGTACTCATATCCCAAGTATAGATATATCAGAGGACTCCAGGGGCTTTAGCTGGGTTCTACTTGCCGCGTATTATTGGGTTATAGTTGCCCTGAACCTCCGAGAAAGGCTCCAAAGTATCTAACCATCCCCTACTCCCCACAACCTAATGCCATAAGAGCCCCAAAGTACATTATAATTGCATACCGGACCCAGGCTCACGCATGAGCCTAAGGGAGCCCTATAGTTTATTGCGGCCTTGGTAGTGGAACCTTCACACCCGTCCCTACTTGGAAATGGAAGTGTGGATTACAGAGCCTGTCTTAAGGATTACTACGGGCTTATACAGGGTCCCCATGCACGACTCAACATGAGTAAGCTTCTAGCCCTTCGACTTCTGCCAGGAGGTCGCAACCGAGCTTCTCGTCTACGCACGACTTTTTATCTCTGCGCTTAACGCAGCGGCACTCGACGGACTGACGGATCTGCCAATCTTTCTGCCGTAGCTGCGCTACCACATGGAGTTTGCCTTTCAATGTGGAAGCACAAACCCTTACTTCTTGAACAGTCCTTCCCCTTTGTTTGGCAACGATGAGCCAAGCAAAGTCTTAAGGACCAGCAAAGATAAAGCGCTGATGTTTGTCAGCAAGTCAGTAAGATTCTGTTCCCTAAGGGTCCAAGGACCCAAATAACAGGGTTTTAGGGCCCAAATACCAGTGATATTATCGTATTTGGGCCCTGAAACGCTATTATTTGGGTCCTTGGACCCTTAGGGTTCGTGGTGTCAAAAATAAGGTCAGCGCAAACGGAAAATGCACAGGACAAGGCTCATGTGGCCCCAGGGAACTAGTACTCCCTAAGGGTCCAAGAACCCAAATGATGGGGCCTTAAGTCCCACATGCCTAATACTAAAACAATGGGGCTTGGAGTCTGAAACACTATAATCTGAACGTTTCAGCGCCCCCAAAACCCTACTATTTGAGTGCTTGGACCCTTAGGGACTATGGACTGGATTGTGACAGTCCAGCATGTTCAACCATCTACCCGAGGGTAGCCTGAAGGGCACCCTAAACCCTAAACCCTAGCCTTAGGCATGTGTCAGTTCAGCTGCGGATCGGCCGGTGGCTGCAAGGATGCAGACGTCTTTTTGCGCCGGCTGGACATCATTGCCCCAAAAAATGGAGAATCAAATTGAAAAGACAATAGAAAACGAAATGGAAACTGGGGAATGTATACATATATATGTATATGTATAGGGATTATCAGGGGCTATGGAAACTAGGGAATATATAGGGGTCATGAGGGGTATTCTGATGGTTATGCATCTGTAAATGCGCAACTTGTCGACATCCTGTTTTCGGTTGTACCTTAAACCAGCATGACCCCATGATCACAACCCCAGCCAAGAATCCACTGGGAAACCTCCATGTTCGTGTAGGAACCTTCTCTTTGAGAAAGCCCCATGCTACATGTGCAGTCCACAGACGCAGCTCTTGAGGGGTTCGGAGCGATGGGGCAAGCGTCCTGAATCCGAAACCCTGACTCCTGAACCCGACATAAGTCAGTATTGTGGGTTTAAAGTTTAGGGTTTAGGGCTTATGGGTTTAGGGTATTGTTAATGGAAGAAGTGCTGCGCCAGGGTAGAAGTATCCCCAAACGAATCGTTTGTGCAAGTTTTCCTCCATGCAGCAAGGCCCCTGCTTTTTGGGCGCCTGTCAAAACTATGGTTCAGGGTTTACAGTTTAGGGTTAGGGTTTAATTAGGGTTTAAGCTGCCTCTAAGAGGTTTACTTGGATCATTATGGGTAGATATGATAAGTAGGGATGTGGGTTGGGGATAGCGGATTCGGCTAGCGAGAGCCATGCTTGGTTTCCTCCTTTGGGGGGTTCATGCTGTAGGCGGGTTTCTGTAGAAATCTGGATCAATACGCATGGCAGCGATTATTGCAGCTACTTAGTAAGTCATAAGCACTGCGCAGGCCATCGCGGCCGCGGCTTGAGAAATGAAATAGAGTCGGTAAAGCCACATGGGTTATTCACAAAATTGTGGGCCCGGGTTGGTTATATATCATATTACGGCACCTAACATTTGGGGTACGAAAATGGGACCCTAATTTTGGGGAATTACCATAGACCCTAAACTCTAGATATTTGCTTCTATTTTCTTTTCCATTATTTTTATATAACCCCTATAGACCCCATATAACTCCATATGACCCTAATTTTGGGAACTACCCACATACCGCAGTGTTGGTTTCTCCAGGCAACATTGTTCGGTTTGCTGATGGCTCAGGCCAGGACCTTCAGTAGGGAGGGCTTTTGGGTGATTTAGGTTTAGGGTTTATTTGCTGGTGCCCTTAGGGGTCCAAGCACCCAAATTATAAGGCTTTAGGGTACCTGGAACCCCAATGTTTGAGTACTTGGACTCGTAGGGTATGGAAATGTGGAAGATCTCAGCGCTTAACCAGCCTATACCCCAAGCCCTAAACCCTAACCCTAAACCGCAAACCAGTCTAGCCTCTAAGCTCTATGATTCGCGATCTTTCCGCTCCAGCCGGCTGAAAGCCTCAGCCAAGCGGCTTTTCTAAAAATTCTTTGATTTCCCGAGGCATCCAGTGACATGGGCAATATGGAATTAGGCAGGGCTTGTTTGTCCCAATTCAAAAGATTTTTCGGAGAGCCCCTGGTTTGCGGAGGGTCCACTGAATAATTAGTCATCTTAGTGAAAGAGCTCCAACCGGCGTGATGCAACAGCCCACTTCTCTTGACGTTGTTGTGCAGAAGATCTACCCAAAGCCCTAAACGCCGAACCCTAAACCCTAAGCACTCGGAATTTTGAGGGTTGGAGGCCGCTTGAATCCTGCATCCAGCCTTCAACACTGAACCAAAATGAGCTAAAGTCTAAACACGTTAAAGGGGCTGTTATACAAGGGATTATATAGGAGACTATTATAGTGGTTTAAGGGGATACTAGGAGTTTTGACTGCGGCTCAAATGCATGTGTCTGATACGGGCCTGAACTGTTTTGGGGTGATACCATCTGGACCCCTGAAAGAAGGTAAAAGATAGACCCAAAACTTGAAAACGGTAAAACAGAAAACCGTGATCCTCCATAATCTTGGGGTTCAGGCAAGGACACACTTCGTTCTAGGGCTCAAACCCGCGCGAAGCGTAAACCCGAATTCCAAGGATGTAGTCCAGGAGCTTAGAGTACTGGATGCTGCGAGCAGCGCGGATACCCTAGGGATCCATGTACACAAATATTACCTACATTGGGCCCTAAAGTCTGTAAATATTACCTACATTGGGCTATGTGGATCCCTTGGGATATATATTGTGCAGGTATCCCAGGCACGTTACGGGCTCTCGTGCGGTCTGCTACAACAGGCACACGTACATTTTTCAGGCTTTCACGGAGCCTCAGGGGTTTAGGGTTTAGGGTTTAGGGTTTAGGGTCCTTTGACAGTGAGCCGTGCTACCTCTTCGGTCTTTGGGCTTCTGAGACTTTATTGGCGCTGTCCAGTTGGTTTGGCAGGTTGACCGCAGCCCCTAAGGTCCACGTACCCAACAATCATAAGATTCGTTACAAAGCTTCATACCTGTATATGCAGGTTTCTTAAGGCAGGGCCTCTCCTAAACGCCAAAGGATGCTGAGAGTGCAGGCGGACAACGAAGGGATCATCGCCCTCCATCATTGTGTAAAGATTTTCTAGCCATAGGGGTCCAAGTGCTCCAATATTGGGGTTTTAGGTGCCTTAAAGCTTTATTATTTGGGTACCCGGACCCTTAGAGTAGATTTCTGAGATCCGCAAAGATCTGAAACAAAGTCCCCCGTTCTTCTCTGCAACCCGATGCAGACACTTAAGTACTTCAAGCCAGTTCTGGCATACTCCCCTCCCCTAATTTTTGGACCCCCCCCCCGCCCTAATATTAAGTATTCCAGATTGTGGTATATTATTTCGAAAATATTTAATGTTAGGGGTGTGGGGGGAGTTTAAGGCACACGTACCCTGGCCACATACCTTTGACCACACCCCAAAAGTCCCTATGGTGCTAGAGCATAGTGGCCAAGTGAATCTATGCAGTATGATTGAGGGCCATATAAACCCTGTTTTCTCAACCCTGTTGGATCCAAGCAGAATAACAAAAGGGATCTGCTCCCCAACTTCGCTTAAGCACTAAGTGAGCAGAAAAGTGATGGAGGATGGCTCCATGTCAGCCCTAATCCTTCAAATCTAAACCCCAATTCAGGCATTGGAATTCCTAGCGGTTCGAATTCCAAGTACCCAAATAATGCGGATTAATGGCCGAAATTCTGTAGTCTGAAAGGTTAGCGGCTCCGAACGCTCCAACTTTTGAGTATGGTACCCTTAGGGATTTCCCATTGGTTTTCGGGTTTAGGGAGCCAGTCTTGATTAGGGCCAAAAAAGGTGAATGAAGAGGGAACTAGGAATTGGTAAGGGAACCTCTGAAGACTTTGTAGATGTTCTGAATCGTGTAGGTTTTTCTTACTGCAAACCCACCCCAAACCCTAACTACCCCCCCTACCCTAGACTCAATTTTCTCGAGGGCAGGTTCGGAAATACTATAACCACCCTTGTTTAATCCCAGTATCCCATGTCATCTCCAGTGTTCCAGATGCCCAGAGTTTCGGCCCAAATGAGTTCTCACATAGGCACGTTGCACCTACATGATTGATTTATGATTCCTAAGCTTACTGGTTGTAGGGAAGAACGGAATGCAATCCGTATATAACCCCTGTATAGAGTAAGTAAGGGCAGGTTCGATTCTGCAAGCCGACGCATATCGTTCGGCTGCAAATTGCAACGTCTCTCCGTGTACATGTAGCAATGACATCGATCCTTAAGCCCAGAGATACTAAGCTCTGTAAGCCCTGTGTTCCCTACTAGACCCCAATTCTACTCGTCCTTCCTAGATCTTCAACAATCCCAAAAGGCCCATGTAGGTGTTTTGTATACACTTTGGGCCCAAAGGGGTCCCTAAACCCTAAACCCTAAACCCATATAACTACTTTAGGGCCCAGGCATATACTACTTAACCCTAAACCCCTAAACCCCTAAACCCTAAACCTTATAGGGCTACATGGACCCTTCGGGAATGACGAGGAACCCATCCTCCTCTTAAACCCAAAGCTCCCTTGGCAGCATTCATTTGAAGTATAGTCTAAACTCTTAAAAGGGGGATTACATGGGGACAAAATAGGGTTTAGGGTTAAGGGTCTGAACTCATAGGGAACTACTACAGGGTATCAAGGGGGATACTAGGAGTTTAGACTATGGCTCATGTTTGCTTTGACGTAGTTCAGGGCTTCGGCATTCTCCCATGTTATCCTCATAGCCCAAGTCGGGCTTAGCATTCTTGGTTTTCTGTCCTTCACGGGGACTTGTTTGCCGCCCTTGCGGGTATATATCTGTGTTTGTATATATAGATATACACATACCGATATGGATATGAATGTAGCGTGGAACTTTTCTAAAAACAACTTCTCCCTGTGCCCAGAGATTCTTTGAGTCACACATGGAAGCTTCGATTTGGAGATCTTGCAAGCCCCTAACCTAGACCCTTGATTAATAAACCCCCTCCCCTTAAAGGGGATTATAATAGGGATCCTAATAGTATACCCTTAAAAGTAGGGGATTCATTAATCATGGGTCTCCATTATCCTAAACCCTAGACCTCCGTAGCCTGAACTGCTTGGGAGACATTTGCTGCATCGGCACATGCTCGCGCTTGCCGAGCGAAATATTGCTGCTACTACCACGACGACTACTATTACTACTCCTACTCCCACTCCTACTCCTCCTACTACTCCTCCTACTACTACTACTACTACTACAAAATACCTTGCATGACAGTAGTGGTGGTGCAGGGTTTAGGGTCTGGGCTTTTTTATACTATGCTACCATAATTCCCAAGGTGTAGGTTGGAAGTATGGGACCATAGTATCCGCCCTTACCAGTGGTCCGTCATAAGTGTGTGTATCCCTAAGTCTATACCCTAAGGGTCCAAGTACCTAATAATCATATACTTACCCAAAACCTATATTATAATTACTATTACCAAAAACCCAAGTACCTCATTATTGGGTACATGGACACTTAGAGATTATATAGCTGGACCTTTGGGGAGTCAAGATTCTGGTCACGACTTGTGTTTTGGTTTTCAGGACTCTTTTCCGGTCCCGACAACTGTGTCATAACTGAAGTGACCCTACATTCAGAACCTCAGTTAGAAATCTAGTCCCCCTTAAGTAGATAGAATATGGGGTATATGGGGATCTTATGATAATATACCCAAAGCCATATTCTATCTACTTAAGGGGGAGTATACCTATATGAAACACCAAGTAAGCCTCTTACGCTCTCACCCTGCGGCTGGCGTGAGAATGTCGCGAAGCTTTGGCATGATATCGCAGAGAGCAGTTTCTTGCCGGGGCTCGATGTCTCAAGCGCCAGCTGGCCGCATTAATCATAGTCTGCTTGGGGATCTTCAGGATTGGCACCTCAAGATCGGAGCCCATAATGATGAAGCATAGCATCATGATAATGTTTGGTGCTGATTAGTGTGCCCCCCCGACAAACAGAATTGTGTTCCTTATTAGTGGAACGGGGGGAGCCCCAACGAATCTGGTTCCCAGGTTTAATTCAAACTCAATAGGAGGGATCAGAATCGGCTCGGTGATAGATCAGATATGTTTCGGAAGGCGTTCTGAAAGGTTTGAGGAGTTCAGAGGGTTTCAGTTTTCAGAAAGGTTGCAGAAGGTTTTGAGGAGAATTCTAGAAAGGATTCAAGAGCTTTAAGGTCCTCAAAATCCGGAGATTTGAGGTCTTGTAAATGCTGAGCCTGCCACACTGAAAGGTTTTTGTCTTCTGCTAGTTTTAAAGTCCACCAGTTGCCATGTTCGGGCGACGCCAAACCCCAACCAAGCCTGAAATCTAGCAAGCATCTAAGGCTAAAACGTCTGATCGGCCTTTTGATCTGGAGCCCTATCAGAAACATTGGCTGGGTTTCCACTCTGTTCAGTCCATAAGTACTTGGGCTCATGGTTGCGTCACAGCTTCTGGAGAAGTATATGATTTGGTGCTTGGACCCTTACGGTTTATTGTAGAAGGGCCTAATGCTGCTTGACCCAGCATACTTAAACCCAACAACTACAGCAGTATAGTATACCATGGTATAGTGTAGAACAGCATACTGTGCATCAGGCATCGATTTCAAAGTAATGTGGGACCCTCTTTAAAGAGTAGGGTCCCCCTCCCCTCACATTAGGGCCCTCCGAAAAATGGAAATTAGGGATCCTCAATACGTCCCCCTGAGCTCCCACGGTTCTGAGGTCCCTGTGGATGCATGTAAAAGGGATTGTTGAGAATCCTTCCTGTATTTGTAGGCCCCCAAAATCGAAACACATTATAGGGGACGCCCCAATCATTGCCCTGATCCTGAATAAGCCGGCCTCAAAACACATTATAGGGGACCCTTTCAATAAAGGAGGTGCAACATTACAGATGAATGTGAAGATCGCTGTCCGAGGCTTTCGTTAGTAGGACCTGTGACCCAATTCGGGACTCTTGCGAACGGACTACAGCTCCATCCACATGACAGACCCACGTTTCCCCTTTGTTAATCCATTGTCGATACGCTTCCACAGCCAGCTTTTGGTGAACACATCAGTCCCAAACAGAAGCCTGAAGAGTGAATCACCTAGCCTAGGAGCCAAGATCTAAACTCCAAAAAGGAGGTTGTACAAGGGCTTATATAGGGGTTATGATGGGGATACTAGGAGTTTAGACTACGGCTCATATCTCAGTCAGACATGGGACCGCGGGACCCTCGGCAAATGCGAGAGATGGCTGACGTACCCCGGCCTTGTTTCGGGAGGCCGAGATATCCCCATCTGTTTTGTGCCGCGCAGTTGGGGTGTTTTGGAAGGAGTCTATCGGAATTTCATACGAAGGAGAATCTCATGCCCCAGGCTGGAACCCTCACACAGTTAAGAAGTCCTATTCTGGATGCCTGAGGAAGTAGACCCTCGTACTTCACAATCCAGTTTGAAACAGGTAGCACGGTCTTTGCTGACCCCAAGTCGCTTCAGGCAGGGTAGCTTTGGTAAGAACAATTATGTAACATGTGGAGGCTATCCGCGCAAGCTTGCACTGTCTTCATAGCACGATGGGCCTTAGAACTCATGACCCTCACCTTGAGGTTGAAATCCAACAGGGCTTCTGATGGGCACAGACAGCAAGGCCAAGCCTATTTTCATGCAGAACCCTACACCTTGGGCCCCAAGGACCCTCCATCAGGCTCGAGCTGCGGTTTAAGCCCCCAACCCTACACTTTAGGGCTTTGCGACTCTTTTGCGTTTGACCCCGTCTCTTCCGAGAGATTCCGAGAGTCTTCTTCCACACATCCCATGCAACTTTTGGAATGCCAAGTGCAAGCAGAGCTCGTTGAGACAAAGGTACACATGAGCTATGGTCTAAACTCCTTCTAGGGAGGTTATATAAGGGCTTATAGGGGACAACTACATACATGGAGGGGTACTAGGAGTTGAGTTAGCTTATAACTCAGCTCAAGGTTAACCAGGGGGGCCCTGGTGGACAAGCGATGACAAACTATTCGAAGGTTGGTCATGACGTCCATGAGTCAGAATTACCCTGAGGGTCCATCGTACATTCTTTCAGATGCCCCCAGGAATCTACATGACGATTAACAATACCAAAAATTCAAAGTACATGTTGATTGTATACTGAACCATTAGGGTTACTTTCGTATCCACAGGATTACTTGTGAGAGATGATCGCATGCGCTACTGTCAATAGTAGCCTTATTACACGAGCCTTAAGGGTAGACATAGTGTTCCCGATTGTAACTTAGTAAAGTCCCTCATATACTCCCTAATAAGGAACCCATGTCCATGTAATTTTGCTGGATTTACTGACTGTAGGTCATATGTCCACATAGCCTCGTTAGGAACAGAAAGTGTAAGGACAGAGGCCCTAGTTTCTTTCTCTTGGAAGTCGTCCTTGATTTTCCCGATGTTAAACCCCCGAAATCGGCTCAAGACATTTTTGGAAACCCAGCCCTAAACGCTAAAAAGTACACCCGGAACGCTACGCAGTGTTCTCAAATAGCTAGGCTTAACTTTTGCCAGCTTGGGGGCTCTCAACATAGTGCAGTTTAGAAGTTGGGAGTATGTATTTTGGTAGGGTGGGTTTTGTCTTACCGGGAGGTGATTATACTGCGCATCTCCGTAGGTGCGCAGATGCTAAGCGCCCGGCCTTTTTGGACTAGAAATTTAGGGTATTTGTCCGGCGAAGTATTAGCCCTAAACCCTAAACCTTTGATTTCTGGGCTCCAGCCTCATAAAGAATTTGGCGACGCAAATGGCATTTGGATAGGCAAAACAGCACTGGCTGTCAGGATTGGTAGCTTCCCTGAATAGGGGGGACCCAATATGGACCCCAAAATGTTATAGCCCTCATCTATAGGAGACCGCAAAACGGTTCCCCTTAATTTTGGGAAAGCCTACACGCTATATTTAGAAGGCAAACCCGCTCAGACAATTTCTCCACCCGAGCCTTATGGCTCTAAGCCTATGAAGAATTTAGAGTTCGATGTTTAGTGACATACATTGGCCCCCAAGTCTATACATATTTCCAACATTGGGCTATTTGGAGCCTTACAGGATTTCTATGGAGCCTGGTTTGCACCTGAGCGTTCTGGATGCATTGTTGCAAACTCGTTTGAAACTGTTTGACACAAGCCTTGCCATTTGGCCCTTGACAATGGAAAGCAATATGAGGTATAGTCTAAACTCATTAAAGGGGGGTTCTATAGGGAATGAGTTTTTTGGTCAGGCGTGTCAGGTCCTAAGCCCTAGGCCCATCGTTTAAGGTACCATCGATTCCAGGTTGTTGTCGTTTGCATACCCTAGCTTTCCGAAGAGCTCGGACAGTGGGGATCTAGTCCCTTATGTAATAACCTCAACAGTTTTCTTTATCTGCGAGTATGCCCATGAAACCTGGACCCTAGATCCCTAAAACCTAAACCCTAAAGCCTTTGTACCCCTAAGACCTGGACCTTAAATCCCTAAACCTTAGAACCTAAATCCTAAACACTGTGCGTCCGTAAGATCCAGACCCTAAATCCCTAAAACCTAAACCCAAATCCCAATGTATACCTTCAGAGTTGCAATTTGCATACCTTAGCTTTGCAAGGTCATGTTCTGTCATGCCGATGTCGTCGGCAGCACGCAGCAACAGCCATTGTGTTAAGGATGTATCCTGTACACGAATTCTCCCGCCCAGCCCGACTGAATACATAGTTCTTTCTTCTAACATGAGATCAGGGTACCCCATGCGAGAAGGTCTTCACACGTTGTGCTTTCACAACCCCAGTAATCCGTACAAACACACGCAAATGGGGTTTAGTGTTCCAAAGACCACAAGAATCTGGCTCCCTCAAACCCATTGTGTGGCCAATCCGATAAGAATTCGAGTTGTTCTGATTGGTTTAGTGTTTAGGGGGTTCTTGATCCTGATGAAACCGAATTTTCAAATGGAGGTATCGTAGGGAGCATAGGGATAAACAGGGAACACACGGAGAGGATGGGGTCTCCGATCAGGATTGGCTATAGTCTAAACTCGGTAAAATCAGGGATCATGGCGGGAAAAATAAGGGATTTTATAGGGATTACTCTAGGGGTTAGTAAGCGTGCTACTAGGAGTTTAGGCTATGGCTCATATGATAACTTTTGACAACCTCCTGCGTCCTTCAGAGTACCAAAGTAGAGGCAATAGGAACCTCAGAATCATGGGCCTCCCTAAACCCTAAACCCTAAACCCTAAACCCAGGCTTGGGGTTAGGGATTTTTGGTTTCCCCATTCTCCGCCTCCCCCATGGTTCCCCTTCATTAGCTTGGCTTTTAGTAGCCCCAAGTGTCCCTAAAGAAGCCTAAGCAAGGCGTAACTTGGTCGATAGTGAGGGCATCCATCTTGAAGTCTACCTTTTTCAATCTGCATGTCCTGAAACGACGGCTCAGAAGAGTGTGTTGTTTTGTCTGGAGTTTCTGAACCTTCCGCAGAAGGCTTAAGCTCATAAACCTTAAGCACAAAGCTGTAAACCCCAAACAGGATGAACCTGAAAGTCGAAACCATGAACCTTGAACCCCAAAACCGCAGAGTAAAGCCCCGGAACTGGGTTGGACCCTAAACCCTAAACCCTAAAACCTAAACCCCTAAACCCTAAACGCTAAACCCTAAACCCTAAATGGATGGCACAGCTTGGATTGCCAAGTCGGCTCTTTGTGGCCTTATTTGTCAGAGAGACATGCTGCTGGGCTGGAAGACATGGGAGTGTCCAGAGTGATCCAAACATGATGACAATCCCTTTCCCTTAATATCAAAATTCCCCACCCCTAATATCAAGTAGTCACGTGTTGGCATGCTACAATAGGGGTTCCGTTATATATCGGGAAGCTTTAGTGTTCGGGGTGGAGTTGGACGTTCGAATGCTAGCGGGAGGGCCTATTTGGTATCCGACCAAAGGCCGCACTTGTAAACCTGGATGCTTACGCGCTTACGCGAAAGATAATCCTCTAATCGCAAAACGTCGGTGGGTCATCATATGTTCTATTCTTTTTTTCCTGTGGCATCTACGTTATCGTTTGAAGACTGGAGCTCGCCAAGAAGTTGCTGTAAGAGATCCCTCGTTCCTATATTGAGTTCTCCTGCCTGCAGCTCTAGAAGCTACTATTTGGGCACCAAAGCTTCTAGATGGTTGATCCTCTCTCTGTCTGTCTCTCTCTCTCTCTCTATATATGTATACATATATATATATATACCCCATGTAAGTCCCAAACCCTACTTTGAGGGACCCAGCAGACAGGTACTTCACGTGGTAAATCATGCAAAACCGCATGTGCAAGTATAGTTTCCCTAACCCATTCCATCATAGACCCTACCATAAACCCTGAACCCTAAACACTAAATCCCTGAACCCTAAACTCCTAGGGTTCAGAAAGTAAAGCCCAATCAGTTGCGACTACTTTCAGCCCTGTGCTTTGGTCAGAATATTGTGCACGGCTTTACCCGAAATGGAATTCTCAGCCACGGCCGGTATGCTTTCAGGGTTTAGGGGCTATATAGGGATAGTGGACAAGAAGATGGGAACTATAGGAATTATAGGGCTTGGATAAGGGTTTTCTAATGGTTATATATAGGGTATATAGGGTTTATAGGGTTTATATAGGGGTTGTATAGGCTATATATTGAAACCAGGGCTCACAGTGTCACAAAGCATTTTGGGAATTGGCGTGTAAAGGCTTAGTGCGGGGATTTCATGGGTTCCCTTACTATACTCTTCCCCGCAGCATACTACCCCCTAGGTTCCACCTTCCCTAGGGTCAAGGACAAGCAGGGTTCATCAAGGTCAAGACAGGGGGAAACTAGTGGGGGTAGTATAGGGGGGATAGTACGGTGACCTAGGGACGTAGGATGTAGGGTTCCCGCCCAGTCCCGTGTGCACGTAGGACGTGGCTGGGGATCTCATCAGGAATGTTTCGTCTTTTTCAAGCACCCTCAGGGTCCAGATAGACTGCTTGGGGTTTAAGAGTTGTGTTTAGGGCTCCCTAAACCCTAAGCCCGACTTTTTCAGCGTTTAGGGCCTGGGGTTGCAAAGTTGTTTAGTAGGGTCTCGTGTTTTAATGGATCAAGAGAAGCTGCATGAAAGGTCTTCTTAGTATGGTTGCAGGGGTTTACCAACTAAACCCTAAACCCTAAACCCTAAGCCCTAAACCCTACACGTGAACCTACGGTTCCTTCGTTAGCTATGTCCCTCATGCTTTCCTAAGCCTGGTGCCCTAAGCCTAGATGTAAAACCTACAGTGGGCCCTTTAGCATTAATGACCTGCATTGGGCTATTTGGCGTCCTAAGGTAGTATCATCTCCATAGGTTGAACCTCATGACATATTTTATTCAATATATTGACCGCAGCTCGAATCCCATAGCTCTAAATCATATACCGGCTGCTCCGAGCTTATAAGCCATAAGCCCCTGAACCCCAAACCTTAAAACCTACGCCCATAAACGGTTCAAGTACGACTTCTGAAAGGGCTAGGGTTTGAACCCTAAACCCTAAGTTGTTTTAGGTGTTAGGGTTGAGGAGTGGACCTTCCTGCTCAAGTATCTTGCGGTCTTGCTGCTAAACCCTTATCCGATGAGGGCTTACAACCCCAAAGTCAAGGTGGACCACCAAGGTTTAGAGTTTTATAGAGTTTTGGGCTTAATTTTGAACACCTTCTAGCTTAATTTTGAACACCTTCTAGTATAGCCAGTGTTTCTTAACGGTGTGGTCTCTTTTCCTTAATGGCGGAAGCGCCCAAATAGTATAATTATACTTAGGACGAGCCCATGTGGGCCAAATGCGAGTGCCATGCAAGTACTTGGAGCCTTTGAGTTTGGAGGGCCCCGTTAAGGGTTCAAGTACCCAAATAACAAGGCTTTAGGGTACCTAGAGCCTCAATATTTGGATGCTTGGACCCTTGAGGTGTTTTGGATAATGCTGACTTTCTCATGTCGCTTGGGGCGGTGGGTCCAACAAGGTAGGTACTGGAAAGACTGTCCTTAAGAACCTCGCCTAGGGCTTTGCGTTGGCAAATCCTTATGTTGTGAGCTTGTTCGATCATGGCCTAGCGTAGTAAACACGCAAAATACAGCTTAGCCCTACAAATACTAATGGTTTAGGGTTTGGGGACGAACCACTTTCAAAGGGACCTGAGGTACCCCGTTTGGGGAAGACACATATCTGTGTGATATAGCTCGACTGGATCCTTCGAGGAAGAAATGGTTTAATTGTTGCGAGATCTGAACGGTCCCGCGCCACATTTGCCAGCGTGGCCCCAGCTGGGCGACAAGGCAGAGTACCCTAGACCCCTTCCCTTGCAACGGTTCCCTCACTTTGCAATGGTACTATAGATGGGTTTAGGCTCCCGCAGCATCCCATTTTATACAGGCCGCCAAGGCGCAGAGGGCTTCACATCCAGATGCTCTGGAAACGGCACATACAGCAATATTGGGGATTGCTCAAAGCAGCGACGCTTCAGAGGGTCTGCGTATACATGCCAATTAGAGGGAATTATGTTCAGGGAGATGTTTGGGCAAACCAAACCTACTATAGATCGCTAGACAACCTCCATTTCCATCTGCTTCTCTATTAATTACCCCCTTTCTTTACTAATTGGAGGCCCTGACCTAGCGTCTGAAATTTAGAGCTCTCTTCAGCCGGTATTACCCTGAAGGGAATTGCTGCTTTTGGGGGCACTTGGCTACGCTCAAAGCCCGCGGCTTATGGGTTGGAGCAATACCTCACGATATGAACCATAGTCTAAACTCTTAAAGGGGGCTATATAGGGGATTTAATAGGGGACTACTGTAGGGGTTATTAAGGGGGATACTTGGAGTTTAGACTATAGCTCAAATGAACCAGATAGCCTTTGAGCGGTTTCCTAGAGACATTTTTCTCGCGGGTACTCTACAATTTAGGTCCTCCAAAAGGCGCACCCCGAGTACAGTGATTTTTATTGGCACGGTCCCCGGAAACGTTACAACACCCTAATGGTCCAAATACCACCAGAATGGTGCTTTCGGTCCAAATACAAAAAATCGGACAGTTCTTTGGTACATAAGCCAATGACACTAGGCTTTGCATGAGGTACTTTCAGCCCTAGTACGTGTAGCTGCCAAAACTACTAAGATAAGAGGATTCGGTAACCTCAGCTCAGAAAATGAGGTGTATATATATAGGAATCTAATACAGGGTCCTAGTTTGGGGGTTAGGATTACCCAAATGCGCTTACTAGATTAGAGAATGTTCCATGTTGTTTTGCAATTGATTGCGGTCTAACCTTATGTTAAGAAAGCTACGGCTCCGAGCTATAGTCTCGATATTTCTTAAGCGGGTGTAAGTTTAAGAGAGGTTGCCATCGCCCCCAGCGTCGGGAAAAACATCTTAGAGCCCAGTTCAATCAATCCTCCAAGGATAGCTGAATCACAACCCTAAACCTGGAACCTTAGGGTACCAGAGATTTTCCGTTGAGTGCGAGTCTCAAAATTTGATGTTCCCCGCCAGAGTTTGAATTCTTGTTCTATAGAACTTCTTAACGTACTGCTCCACCGTACCTTTGGAGCCTAAACCAGAAGCCCTAAAACCTATGCTAGCTATAATCTAAACCCTGAACCCTTAACCCTAACCCTAAACCCATCTGTTCAATACAAAGTGGTCTCAGGTTTCCACTTCGTGTCGTTTCTTTTCCGTTCGATTCTCCTTGATGCTAAATCTATTACAAACCCCCAAACCCTATAGGTCTTTAGGGTTTAGGGTTTAGGGTATCACCGTTATAACTCGTTTACCTTATTTGAACCGTCTATACCCCCTTATATCCTTATTTTTGCAGGCCTCTACATGAGCCTTGCAATGCCCAGCTTCGGATCCCGCCGGCTGTACCGGTGTGGGTCACTGCCCCTGAGCCACCGAGACTAGGACTGAGGGTTTAGCGGTTTAGGGTTTAGGGTTTAGGGCTTAGGGGGTGAGGGTTCTGGGGTCTGGATTAGGGGCTCAGGGTTGGGGGTTTAGGGCGTTTAGGGTTTGGGATCTAGGGCCGTTACGATTACCTTATGAACCTTATAGCCGTCCCTTCCCTCTAGACTGAACCTTGTGCCTCACAAATTCATGCTTTCATCATTTTGACATGGGAGGCGGGGTAGCTGCATACGCTTGATGAGACAGCCCGGAACCCATACCCAAGTACTCAAATCGTAGATTATTTTGGCCCAAATGGTTTCCTACTTAGGTTTTTTGGGCCCTAAGTACATAACTATTTACGTATTTGGACTATTAGGGATAGCCTTGTTCTAGGCTACGGAGGGCCCTTACAAACCCCAAACTTGAAACCGTACAGTGCGGAATTCTCCCATTCACAGCATCTGGGCCGCAAAAGTAGGTAGGATAATGGCCCAAAACCAATCCCAAAGGGTCCATGTAGGTATATGGTATATGCTTAGGGCCCAAAGAGGTTCCCATATACCTACTTTAAGGCCCAAGTATACCATGTAGCTGCATGGACTTTTTGGGAATTAAAGAGCCCAAAGCCGGACATTCCACATACTTTCGCATTTCAGGGGGCAGTGGCAGGGTAAGAAGGACGGCGACTTTCGGCGAAGTGGGCAAATCTGCCTCGAATGCCAAGTTGCAATCCGATGCAGGATAAGAGGTCCTCGGGTCCAAGTACCTAAATCTTAGGGTTTCAGGTCCCGCAAACCACACAACCATTCAGATCATACTATTTGGGGTGTAGAACCCCATCATTATGGGGTACTTGGACCCTTGAAGAAGACTGCTTGGGGGGGCTGGCCTAGGAGTCTGGGGTTTAGGGTCCAGGGGTTTCGGGTTTGCGGGTTGGCGGGCGCATCGCTCCTTCGAGCTTGCTTCCAGACCCAAAGGGTCCAAAGTACCTACATGGTACAAAGTAGGGTTTCTGTAGTAGTAATTTCCCTTATGGTTTGGGTAAGTATACCCCAGGGTACTTAGGACCCTTTGGGAGAGTTACTAGGTAAAACCATTTGGCGAAGCAAATGGTTCAAGGAAACAGTGGGGTTTAGGGTTTAGGGCTTTGGTGTCATCTCGTCTGATTGGTGTGCCGGGTGAGGGGTCAAGGGACGTTGAGGCTTGTAGGGGTAAGCCGGTGAGGCACCAGCATCTTAACTGACCGCCTTTGAACGCTTCCTTTTCGTAGCCCTCAATTGCGAACCCCGAATTCCACAAGAAACATGGCAAAAATCTGAATGTTCCTGTGATATCCACAAATGAGGAAACCTCCAGATGAGAGCAGGTCCCCAATGTCTTCGGAAGCATCCCAGCGATGGCGGGCCTGATACTGCGTGGACACTGTTGTTCTCTGTGCAAGCAGGTCTTTTCAAAGATAGAGCTATGCCCCATCTTGGCACTTTTTTCCCGTCCAATAAGTCGGATCCTGACTTTTCAAAAATGTTTAGTGTGGTACATGTAACTGCCCGTGAGCCTCCAGCTAGGCATGTCATAGGAGTGTGGTTGATGATGGGGTTGCAGGGTGTGCTCGCGTTGTGGTTTGGCGTTCATGGCCCAGGCTTTAGAGTTTGTTGGACTCAGGGTTAGGGTGCCCGCAAAATCCATACGCCATAAGCCTTAACCCTCAACCCATGCCTAGCCCAAAGGGTCCATGTAGCCATATATTATATACTTAGGGCCCAAATTTGCTTCCATTTAGCTACTTTACGACCCACGTATAACGATATGGCTACATGGACCCTTTGAGTATGCTTAAGAATCCGGGTCTGCACTGAAATAATGGGGCTTCAGGGCCCAAATGCTAGAATCTGAATGATATTTGGGACCTAAAGGGTCTTAGGACTCTAAGAATAGGGTTTTAGGTCCCAAATACTAGAATCTGTCTGGTATTTGGGACGTAAAGCCAGAACCCTAAACCCTAAGCCTTGCTCTCTTTCCTGTCCACGAGCATCTGGGATCCCTGGCCGCTTGACGGTGTAGCAGACACTTCACATCAGCTCTTTGCTTTCGAGCCATTTGTCTTCCACCCTGAACCGTAAACCCGAAACCCTAGACCCTAAACCCTAAGCCCTAAACCTTAAACCCTTACTTCCTCCAGATCCCAGGCCTTGTTTGAAGAATGAGGGAACCATGTAGGAGCATCTACATCTAGATATAAATGCACATATATGCCACTATATACATGTGTGCATGCATATATGCATGTATGCATGTATGCATGCAAATGTAGTTTGTACATGTTGATGTATGTACATGTTTATGTATGTATGTATGTATGTATGTATGTATGTATGTATGTCTGCGTGTATATATGTATGCGTGTGTATGTGTGTGTATGTACACGCATGTACATGTATATACATATACGCATGCATATGTACATGTATGGATATGGATGTATTTGGATGTATATGTATACATACGTATTCGTATGTGCATGAGTTTGTGTATATGTGTAGATGTAAGTCCATATGCGTACGTGTATCTCCACGTCTGGATTTCTCACATACATAGGCATATGGGCATACACATGTGAGCATACATTTGCATATGGATATACATATTTCCACATGGTCGTATTTCCCATATATATGTACATATATATATATATACACATGGATGTGTGTCTAAGTACATATGAAAGTGTTAAGATGTTGATGTTGTGGTCTCGTCTTGTGTGTTTGTATTTAGTTTTCAGATTGCAAATGCTGGGAGAGCAATCCTAAGGGTGCCAGTCAAATATATCTATACATGTATACGTGTGTATACACACACATATGTGCATAAATGTACCTGTAGATATGTAATTCGGTATACATATATATATATATACGGGTACGTACGTGTATGTGTGCATATACATATTTTTATACACACATGTACTTAGATGTATATACCTGTACTCGCAAATCAGCATATTCGAGCATATGTGTAAATACACATTCAGATCCATGTATACATGTGTGAGGGTATGTACGTACATATGCAACGAAGGAATCCAATGTGCATATATACAACGATATACACATATATACATATATATATATATACGCATAAATGTGTACATATAAGGGTGTATGAGCATACATGCATATGCAGAAGCGTGCACACATGTAGGCGTATACACACATGGATAGGTATGTCTGCGCACGTGTACCCACATAAATGGATTGCGCCGATTTGCGGGTCCTTTCTGGCATGTCTAAAATGAAAGGAGACTTCAGGTTTATGGTTCAGGGTTTAGGGTTTACGGATATTCGAACCATGTGGGTGCATCGTAAGTAGGTCCTACATATTTCGGCGATTTCAAGCCTTTTTTAGGGGGCGCAGAGTCAAGGATCAAGAACAGTTAGCGTGCGGGGTTCAGGGGTGCCTGGGAACAACAAGACCATATGGATCCTAGTTTGTCACGGGTTTCTTGAATTATGGGTTCCTTCAGCAAGAGAGAATGTTTCGGGTATTCTGAAAGGGACCATCTTAGGAATCGCCCTCCTGAATTGACTTGCAAACCCTGGGGCTCCAGTTACCTAGATAATGGCGTCTAGGTTCTATATACCCTATAGTTACATAGCCTAGTAACCTACTATTTAGGTAAATGGGAGCCTTAGGGAAAACCTAAGGCAATTGGAATTTTGGCTTGTAGCTCGTTGACGTACGAATTTTAGTTTGGTTTACGGTGCGTGGATTTAGCGTTCAGACTTGAAAGGTTTGGGGTTTGTCGTTTGGCACTCAGCATTCAGGGCGTGCCCCCAAACTCGGGCTACAGGTCTGGAATGCGTCGTTGACGTGCCGTGGGCTGTTCTGGCATGATGTACTGGGGTTGTTCTAGCCCAATGGCCCACATGGAAGTATTCAGGAAGTCTATCAGTAATAAGAGGACGTTAGTTACACCAGCCCCGCCCCCTCCGAAAAAAGAAAAAAAATAGATATCACTAGTGTCATGTGATGGTTGAATTACAAAAAGGGGTTGGAGTAAATAAACCCCCGATGTTCAACTTGATGCGCGGTGCAAACCTGATGTGGAGCCATAACTGCTGCAGATATGCATTCTGTGGTCATGTGAGGCCACGGCCTAAAGGACAAGATGGGCCTTAAATGGGTTACTGCTAGCTGCCTAGCCCACACATGTTAACCCTCTGCACGCACCCTTTTGGGTCCATTTTGTCCTACACGTTGGCAAAACATTTTGCCTGCAGAGAGCGCTGCCCCGAAGGCTGTAAATTTATTTCAGTCTAATGCACAGAAGTCAAAGCAATCATTACCCTGAACCCCAGACAACCCTAAACCCCACTTGTACTTTTGTTTGGGGAATGTCGTTGCTCTGACAGACATATGCCGAAATCTGTTGCTGTCAGTGCGTAGTGTAGAATTTCCGGAATTATTTCGTTACAAATCCAAAAAAGGTGTGTTATGATATACCCACAAATTATATTGACCAAAAGGACTCTCCTCTGGCATTGCTGAGAGGTACAGTGGGCTTGCTGGTTGTTAGTACCCAAAGGGTCCAAAGTACCTATATGGTACAAAGTATGGTCTCTGTAGTAGTCATTTCCCTTATGGTTTGGGTAAGTATACCCCATATGGGTACCTAGGACCCTTTGGGGTAGGAATGGAGGAACGGTTTTCTGTAGTAGACGTGTTAATCGCAAATCGTATAGCAGCCTCAGTTGAGCTATAGTCTTAACTACTCAAAGGGGGTTATATAGAGGATTATGTAGGGAAGTGATATACGGGTCAAGGACCCAAATAACACGGTTTTAGTGCCCAAATACTATTTTATTACTGGTATTTGGGCCTAAAACCCTTTTATTTGGGTCCTTGGACCCTTAGGGTATAGCTCACGTGGTATAGCAGCTTCAGTTATGTTTTGCATTCCCTGATTCTCTGCTGCCAATCAGCAGGACTGGAATCCCGTTTAAGCTTGGGTTTTAGGGTTTAGGTTTTAGGGTTAAGTTTAGGGCCCCGCATTGGGGTTGAAATGTGGTGCAGTGAGGGGTGAAGACAATTTGAGCTGCCAGAAACAGGATGACAACGCGAAAGGTTTTTGTGTCTTCTTTGTAGGTAAGTCAGTGGATAGTTGGGTGCAGCGTATCTTCCCTGCCCCACATTCTAAATCCTAAGTCCTCATATTTAAGTATGTATACACCACATTTAGACAGTAGGCATCCCGCCGCATCAGGAAACCTCAAAGTATAGGAAATCCTATCCTTAAGGGCCCAAGGCCATAACTAGTATGTAATTACGGCCCAAAGTACCTATATAGGAACCCATTTGGGCCCAAACTTTTTGCTATTTGAGCTATAGTCTAAACTCATAGAATCGACAACCCTGACCTCTGAACCCCAAGCCCCTAAACCTAAACTCCTAACTCTAAGCCCCAGACCCCTAAACCTAAATCCCCAAACCCCTAAACCCCAAATTCTAAACCCCTAAACTCTGAACCCAAACCCTCAACCTAAACTCTAAACCCTAAATACCAGATTGGATTCGGTTGTGATGGATGATATTCGGGTGCGCGTTCCGTGGCTGAATGTTTGGCTGCCAAAACAGTGCCCGCTTCAGTTTAACGTGTTGCCCGGCACGGCCTCTTCAATGGACCCAGGGCTTCGAATCTTGTTTGTGCTTGTTTAGGCTCTACCTGAACCCCAAAAGTATGTTTAATAATGGCCCTTTGGGCTATATTTTGGGCTTTTGGGCTATTGTTTTACCTATTTTGGGGGTCCAGGTAGGGCCTAAGGGCGTCTCCTAGTCTAGGGCTTTCTTTAGACCTCGGTCATAGACTTGTTCTCCATTTTCGGCATCCCCACCAAGAAAATGCCTAGGTGGCCTGGGTTTGAGGATGGGACGCCCCCCCCCCTTTACAGGCTTCAGGCCAGTCATCCGACAGATGTCAAGACTATCGGTTTATGGTTTGGGGTTCATGGCTGTAGTGGCCTGAGCCCTAAACCCGTAACCCTAGAGCTTGGGAGCAGCGGTCAGATGTCATGACTAGCCTGCCGAAACATGTAGAACCTCTACCCTGAGGGTCCCAGTTTCTGGGACGTTTTAACCGAAATTGTTGGCTGGGTTTTGGGGTAGTGGATGAGGTGCTACTTACAAATTTCAGGGTCGAGGGTCTGCGGGCCAGGGGACCCTCGCACAAATACAAAAGCTTGAGGAGATGGACCAAACATGAGTTACTTTTAGATTCAACTTCTTTTGCCATTCTAGAAGCTTCAACAATTGCGAAGACTATACCCTTCTGACCTTCATGCTACAAGTATGGTATACTCTACACCCAAACTCCAGTCGAGCTTTTTAGGTTCCGGCGTCAGCGGTTCATGTGTAAGGAAGCTTCTGCAGAGCCCAGGGACCGTAGCTGCAGCGCAGATAGGCATGGTGAAAGTCGGGATAAGTATGATTCAGTCCGACAGTTGACCTTAATAGTTTTAGTGTACTAGGACAACCTAGGTCCCAAGTTGTGACGTAGCATGGGTCATGCCGGGTCTCTAGTCTGGGTTGCTGTTAAGGAACTTAAATTAAGTTACCAGAATGGGTATATACGTATAGTAAATAATAGGGTTTCCCCAATATAGCATTTTTTAACTTAAGTTCCTTAACAGCAACCCAGTAGTATCAATAGGACTTGCTCTACTCGGGCATCCTCCTGATGGGGATATCTATCCTCCAGCGCCTGGGAAATTCTACAAGTAGAACCTTCCTTTCGGATTGTGAGGCGCAAGCTTTTCCTGGTTCATTCAAGAAGCAGCGGCAAGATGATGTTTTTCCAAGACACATGTTTCCGTGCTTTAATTAATCCAGAGCCCTACACATGCTCCAGGCAGGGTAGGCACTACAACAAGCTAACATGTTTCAGCCCCAAAGATGTTCCCATATACCTACTTTAAGCCCCAAGTAAATACCATATAGCTACATGGACCCTTTGGGCTCGTTGTATCTAGCCTCTGCACTACTTCAAGTACTCAAGCTGTGTCGCACCTGCGAGAAATAGTTTCTTTGTCATGGGGGGGGCTCTAAACCCTAAGCCCTAAGCCGCGTGTACAAGGAAGACTTGGCCATCATAAATGTGAAAGAGCTGTCCTTCTCTTGTTAAGGGTTTAGGTTTTAGGGTTTAGGGTTTAGCTGGTGATATTCATCTGAGCTATTGTCCAAACTCCTTAGAGGGGTTATATGGGGGAACATGTAGGGGAGTGTTATAGAGGTGATTCAGGCGGATACTAGAAGCTTAGACTATAGCGCATCTCAGTTATACTCCTTGCCCCAAGCCTTCCCAATAACTACGGTGGATACTCAAAATCCTGCATAACCCCAAGTACCTAGTACCTTGGGAACTATGGTACTATGGTATACTAAAGTCATGCAGATTTTTCGTATCAACAGTATCAATCTATGTTCAACATATTCTGATTGTCAAGGCTGAGAAGCTGGCAAAGTATATAACAATACCCCCTTACAGTTCAAGGCACAAGGCCGGCCCTGCCCTAAACCCTAAACCCTAAGCCCTAAACCCTAAACCCTAAACCCAACCCTAAGCCATA
>CAJNIZ010046460.1:134832-146406 GCA_905231905.1 Symbiodinium pilosum | reverse complement strand
CTTCTTAGGTTTAAAACAACTTCTTCAAAAAGACCCAAAGTTTGGTGAGTACCTGCCAACGGCGCCTACGCGCGGAGCGCAATATTTTCCAATGTACAGCAAAACAGTTGGAAGCGCATGGCAGTCCTAAAAAACCATAAATCCTCAACCCTAGGCTTGTCCTTTTCTTACTCTGAAGGCGCCGCCAGAGCCGAGAGACGAGGTGGTGTACCGGGCTTATGGTGGCCGTATAGGGGGGATACAGGGGGTTACAGAGGACTGTCAGGGTTTAGGGCTTAGGGTTTAGGGTTTAGGGCTGAGGGCTTAGGGTTTAGGGCTTGGGCTTTAGGGCTTAGGGTTTAGGGTTTAGGGCTTAGGGTTTAGTTAGGGTCAACTTGCGTCTAGAGACCTGAATGATCCCATGGCAGCCTTACATGTGGTATGAGGCAGTTGCTATGTAAGTTCAGAGCATTTGCCTAAACCCTAAACCCTAAGCCCTAAAGCCTAAGCCCTAAACCCTAAACCCCAAACCCTAAACTGTCCTGTCGTCCATTCTTGAGGTGCTCCGAGGGATTCACATTATGTTTACTGGAATGCTTAACCTAACATCCACAGGGTTCAATCATACTTACATGTGACAAGACCAAGGCGTCTTGTCATACATGGGTTTGTTTATGGATTCCCCAACAACCCCGCCCTCCGCTGGCCATTAGGTTCCCCTTTAATCAATGCTTGTTAAAGCGGAATTAGGGTTAATTGAGGATAATCAAGGGGAACCTTTCAGGTTAGCAATGGGGGCGGGAGGTAGTAGAGGACTCAATTTGTCTTGGGTATACGTGCATGCAAGGGAAGAGCCGCCGTTCGGCAGTTTGCCAACTTTAGGAATGTCTGCGGTTTAGGATTTTAGGTTTAGGGTTTAGGGTTGTGGATCCTAATCCTAGACATGTTCAAGTTTTGGGTAGACGTTAAACTCCCTCCTTGTTCTGAAAGCCATGTAAAGTCCCCAAAATTGTTTGGTCATGCGAAGGAACTTGGTTTGCTTCTCCTCCGTCCAAATCTGTGAGGGCTTGCTTTTCTTTTCTCGGCCAGGCCGTGCTTCTCACTGCAAACCTAAACCCGGAACCCTTCGCTCTAAACCCCAAACCCTGAACCCTAAGCATGGCAACTGCCGACAGGTGCAAATGGCGCCGAGTCTGGTTGCCCAGGGTCTCCAATCCCACCCCCTCTGCCTGTCACCAGGGATCCGTTTCCTCCGGGGGTCAGGGGATAAAAACGGGGGGGAGTGGATAAACATAAATCTAGCGACACCCAGTTCAAGCTCTTCGGACGGGTTCTTAGTAGAGAACAAGGCAATACATTAACCCCTGTATAGATTTTCCCTTATTCCCTGCTAACCACCAGTAAGTTATTCAGCTTGATCTCACTGCTATGGTGATTTGTACAGATGCTGTCAATACTGTCAGGAGGCAGGGCCCAGGTCTGCCTGAGCCCCATATATTCCCTACACCCAACCTTTATACAACCCCTAGAAAGTCCCTGCATAACTATATAAACGGCTGCATTTGGCCTAGGATTCAAGACCCGGTGCATCCCTTGCATCCCTTCTCATAAATCTTCATTTGAGCCATAGCCCCAAACTTGTACTCCATAATATTGTGCAATGGTATGTCGTAGGTTGTCAAAATTATGGTGTTTTCTGGTTCTCATTATCATACTGCCCTGGATGTAAGTATAGGGTACCCAAAAAAGAGATGATGATTTCGACGCCCCGTATACAAGGTTGGTGCAAGATTTTCTCCATCCACATGAGCTCTCTGGTCCAATGAAAGCACCTAAACCCCAAACCCTAAGCCCCAAAACCAGCCTGAGCTAGTTGGTCGTTCCAGTAATCACGATCTGCTCACTTCAAGCCTCCCTGACTAAACCCTAAACCCTATAGTCCCCCTTAAGTAGATAGAATATGGCTTTGGGTATACTATAATGAGATGTGCATATTCTATCTACTTAAGGGGGACTATAAACTCGAGTATTTCCCTGCGTCTGCCCTGGGTTGAATCTGGCGGTGTACCAGCCTTCTGCCTCCTGTTTCGGATGGTTTGGGCATGTGAAAGGCGCGGAACTTAGGGGCCTATTGACCATCTCTTTTTGGCAACATATCTCAGATGCTCTACCACGAACGCCAAAAACTGAAGCCAAAACCTGAAGCTATAAACCCTAGTCCATTTGAAAGCCACAAACCCAGTTCAAATGCTCAGGTCAAAATTCTATCAAGGAGAGACGTGCCCTACCCAGTCAAACTTACATGTGGTGAGCAGGGATTAAGGGGGTACAATCCCTATGTTACCCCTGTGAAATAAATTCCCTCATTGCCTACTGACCCTACACCCTAAACCCGAAGCCCTGTATATAATATGAGTAGTTTTTTATTTGGGGATACTATGGTACCCAATATAGAGTAAGATTATATCATCCTTTTTGGGTATCGTATTTCATATAAGGAATAGTATCTTACTAGGTTCAACCACCAAAAAAACATTACTTAATATAACCCCAATATAACCCCAATATGTACCCTATTATAACAGTAGTTTCCGCTTTTTCCATTATCCCTATATAATTGGGTTCAACTAAAAAACACTACTCCTATGTCCTCATTCCATATTAACCACCAGCTTATGCAAAGGGCCATTTGAGGCACGGGATGAACCTTTGGGGGGGGCTATGGTAATATGAGCTATAGTCTAAACTCCTTAAAGGGGGGTTGTATAGGGGCCTATGTAGGGGACGATTACAGGGGTTGTTAAGGGTGATACTAGGAGTTTAGACTATAGCTCATATAGTGGTTATGCAGGAGTTGTGTAGGGGTCATACCTGGTGTAGGTTTGGGGATGTTACCCAATAACCCCATGAAGAGGAGCATGGAAGATGAGGACTGCGATTCTGATATTAGACAAGTTTGTAAGCTTTGTTAGGGCTTAGCGCTTTGGTTTAGGAAAATCAGGTTTAGTCATGGGCTTCGAGAATTCGCACGGCTGTGTTTTCTCGTGGCAGTCCACCACGCACTCATTGAGGCAGCGCCAGTATAAGCACATCGGCAAAGCACAATGGCGCGCTAACCAGTAACTCCATTAGGTAAGCGACACAACAGCAACGCTGACGATACCCTAAGCCTCAAGCCCGGCCATCGAAACTGCAGAACCTAATTATGAAGGGTATGAAGCTAATCACCTAAGATATTCGAAGCCTTGCAATGTTCGTTATCAATAAAGGTCACACGAGGCTTCCACAAACCACAATATAGACCTTAGTATATTGTAGAAGGCGAAGATGATTCTCTTCGGACATGTGCTACGTGCCGTCCCAGCAGATCCCATGAGACAGGTATAGTCCCCCTTAAGTAGATAGAATATGGCTTTGGGTATAGTTTTAAATAAGATCCCCATATACCCCATACTCTATCTACTTAAGGGGGACTAAATGTTTTGATGTTGAAACCTACACCCCAGGTCTGTTAATTCCAGGCGATCAAGAGAGCCTAGGTTAGACAAAGTATTTACCGAACCCTGTTTATATAGGGTTTTCTAGAGGTTATATAGGGGATATGTAGGGGTTATATCGGGATAACGGGATCACAGAATCTTACAGAGATGCATTTGAACGCATTCATAGGCTGCAGGCCATGCTTGTTCGGATCAGTGTGGAAAATTTTGTGCTTGAGACAGCCGCCATAGTAGCTTCCATTTTCTTTTTCATTATCCCTATATAATCCCATTATATCCCTGTATATCCCCTATATCACCCTATATAAATTGGGTTCGATAGATACTTCGTCTCGTCTCACGAAGTTTGCTTTGTCCCTTTAGATGTAGAATGCTGAAATTCGTGGGAGCGCAGTCTCGATCCTGCCAAAAAGGTTTAGGGCTTAGGATTTAGGGTTTAGGGTTTAGAAAGCAATGTAAGAAGCTTCAAAGTTACAGGTAATCCCCTCCCCACAATGTCCCCTGATTTCCGGCAGACGCTAATCTCTGTAATCCACCATGTCATCTCAGTTTCCATTTCAAGCCTATCTTTGTTTCCATTGTAAAGGTAACATGTACATGAACCCTATGTATATACATATAAGCATATATATATATATAATACATGTATACATATATACATGTGCACATATCTGTGCGCATATGTGTATATATATATATGTATATGTATATGCAGCGGTATTCTTGTAAAACCCCTGTATATATCTCGATTAAAAACCCTGTAAGTCCCCGCGACATAACCCAAATCTCAGGTTCGGGCAGCTTTACAATGCAAGCCTTCAACGGATTCTCAAGCTTGTGCAGGACTTCCTGGTTGTAAGTGCGTTGCAGGGTTTAGGGAAGTTTTCCCAACAATGGAGATTAAAATGGTCGAGATTAAACTGGCGAAGAACATGGAACATGAAATAGACACTGTGGTTTTACAAGTGTTTAGTATTGCTTTGTATTCGGAATTCTGCATGGCCTTGTGACATTGAATGCCTACTGTCCAAGGCATGAGGCACTTAGGGTCGTGCAGGGTTTTGGGTGTCAACCGTAGTAGGGAATACTGTGGAGGAAAATGTTTTACCACTGTGGTGGTGCAAGATCTGTTCCATCCACTGTCGGTCGAAAAGAGCAGCGTGTTGAAGAAATGGGAAATGAAATGGAGACTAACCCTACGCCCTGATCAACCCTAAAACCTAACCCGGGTGTAGGGCTCAGGGTTCAGAGTTTAGTGCTTAGCGTAGGGAATGAAGCCATGAACAAAAACATTGAACTACAGTACCAGATTACCAGAGCATTTTGGCTTATATCGAGGCGACCGTTGCTTCGTGTGACTTGTGCTCTTGGCGTTTGTTTGGCTTAGCAGTCAGGGGTGCTTGGAGGTTCAGGGTAACTAGAAGCCATTCACGATTGTTTATTCATAACCCAAGTGGACACTGTTAGGGGAATCGGCCGCCCCCAAAACCTTAAACCCTTATAGTTCTGTTCCGCAGAAGTACAGTAAAAGTTGGGTTAAAATTGCTCTGAACCTCCAAGTGTTGGGCTCAGGATTTGGAAGCTTGGTCCAGGAGTTCTTTTAATTGAGCACCCAAAAAGATGTAAAATCATAGCCCAAAACACCTAAATATAGCCAAAAAGCTATTTATTCTACATACCTTTGGGGTTCAGGTACGGGACATGGGGATTAGGGGAGGCCTAGGAGCTTCCTTTTCCCAAGGCTTTGGGCTTCGGGTTTAGGATGGTTTAGAGAGCTCGCTGGGTGCTCCCAACACAATGTTGCTAATATTGGGACAATCTAGGGTAATATAGGGTTATATAGGGATGATGGAAAAGAAAATGGAAACTGCAGGGATTACAGGGGTTATTATTTCGGGTTTATATAGGGTTAGGGTTTATATAGGGTTTATATAGGGTTATATAAGTAGTATTTTATTTGGGGATACTATGGCACCCAATATAGAGTAAGATTATATCCTCCTTTTGGGTATAGTATGTCATATAAGGAAAATAATCTTACTAGGTTTAACCACCAAAAAAACATTACTCATATGAGCTATAGTCTAAGCTCCTGAAAGGGGTTGTGTAGGGGATTATATATTGGAATATGAAAGGGTTATTAAGGGGGATGCTAGGAGTTTAGACTATTTAGGGTTATATATGAATAATGGAAAAGAAAATGAAAAATACTATTTAGGGTTTAGAGTTTAGCGAATTCGTCTCCTAAACACTAGACCCACTATGAATAGAGCGGGAAGGTGCAGTTTCTCAAGCATTTGCTATCAACAAAATTGTTTACAGTAGAATTTACAGTAGATTATCCTAAAGCCCCTAATTCTCCTTCTGCGTTATAAAAGTCAGTATAATCTGCCGTGAATTCTACTGTAGTTTGCACCCATGATGCTAGGATACAGGATTCTCTTCGAGGCTGGATGAGAATTGATGCTGTCCTACCTGTCGGTACCTGTCTATTTGTTTATACCTAAACCACAAATGTATGCATAGTAACAACATCTTTGGATACTTTTAGGGGTTCAGGGCCATTAATTTGCTAATTGTCGGTTATTTTGGGGTCCAGGCAGTGGTATGTTTCAAAGTTCCCTTGGAAAGCGTGGTGGCGCAGTTCCTGCAGTCACACGGAGAATGGATTACCCTAAGTCCTAGAAACCCTAGACTCTGAGAGCCCATCCAGTCCTAGAGCTTAATTGATGTTACTAGGGGACATCTTCCAGAGGCCCGTCTTCTCTTTAAGAGATGAAGTGCAACTCCTTTCCATGCGTGTGTATGTTGTCCAGGCCTTTCTCTTTAGATATTTGGAATTGGCAAACCACGCATTTCCATGTAACATGGGTGGTTTGCAAACACGCGGGCCTCATGATTGGTGTTTAGGGTTTGGACCTCTCTACCAATTCAAAGGGATCTTCCCAACTGGGTACTTCTCAATAAACTTTTCATAATCCCTAACAAGGAACACCCCCCCCCCCCCTCCACAATCTCCCAATAATCCTGCATATCCCTTGGGTCCCTAAAGGCCCCAGCATTTTGATAAATTCCAACTCATTAGGGTAGTGTAGTGTCCTGCCTACCATCATCCCCTGTTGTTGTTGTTGTTGTTGTTGTTGTTGGTGTTGTTGTTGTTGTTGTTCTTGTTCTTGTTCTTGTTGTTCTTGTTGTTGTTCTGGTTATTGTTGTTGCTGTTGGCTTCGCCATACATTATGGGGGGTTAGGGCTTAGGGTGTAGGGTTAAGGTATCAGAGCCCTAAGCTCCACGCCTGAAATCTGGCCCCTCTTTGAAGGACATCCTGCAAGACGCGGTGATGCTGGTGGCTCTGGGGGAGATGGCCTCAGTCTGGTAGAAGCCTGGATGATTGAAAAAAACACTGCTCCATAAGGAAAGACATTGTTATAATGGGATAATGGAAAAGAAAATGGAAACTACTATAGTATATTGGGGTTATAAAGGGATAATGGAAAAGAAAATGGAAACTGAAAGACTCTTGAGTCTGTTCCCTCGTTAATTTCATTGTAGCGCACGGTACCCAAGAGGATGTTTCCCATTCTCCAGGCCTCTGTCTCAGTGGTGGTTGCACGAGAAGTTGTAGCCAGGTTCCGTCGACTAACCTCCGAACAGCATTGCAGTAGCAACCGCACCCCCAACACACTAAACCCTAAACCCTAAACCCTAAACCCTCCTTCATCAAGGAACACACCGTGGCCAATGCTCAGATCCGAAAGGTGGCTTAAAGAATACCTGTGGATATTCCCAGTGAGGGTGTCTTGGGGTCCACCTATTCAGCCTTATACTTTGAATCGCACTCTGTGACAGTCATTGGTGTTATGCCTGCTGCATGTACGTCTGTTCTAATCCATGGTGTTGATGCCTTTTGAGATCTTCTCAGAAAGCAGCGGTGCCGCAATACACCCAAGATCACTGGAACCCACACTTCTGACATAGTCCTCCCTGAGGCCATGAAGTCTTTTCTGGTACTTTTTACCATCCTTCACTTCTTCTTCAGCTGCCTGCGCCTTGTCTGCATATGTCTGCATCTGCAGGCGCGCGAGCTCCTGACTAAAATAGTCTTCCTTGTGTAGATATGAGGGGGCTCATGGGCACCGATATGGGTTTAGGGTTTAGGGTTTCAAATACAGTAAAATCTTGACAACCTTCCATCTGAGGTCATCCCGTTGCTTGTTTATACTTGCAGGTTAATCATTGGGTCTATCTTTGCAATGATGTCTCACTTGCCTAAGACCAAGGATTGATTACAGGGGCCGTTTAAGGGGCATTCTCTCGAGGTACTGTAGCAGCAGTGATCGGCATCATGGTCTTTCGGCAGCAGCTTCTTCCGCTATCTTCGGACAACTGTGTCGTGCAAGGGAGCTGGGAGAACATGGAAACCCTCAGACCCTAAACCCTAAACCCTCAGACATCTGTAGAACCACCATGACTATTGAAGGCCAGCGCTGCAAACCCGTAACTCCCCGAACTGCTTTTTTTTTTTTTGGTCAAAATTACCCTATACCCTAAACCCACCCTACAACCCTAAAGTTTAGGGTTTAGGGTTTAGGGCCAGCTGGGGACCAGCCTACAAAACCTGGAGCTCATCTTCCCAAAGATACGAATGACTAAGCTAATGTTGGGATAATATAGGGATTCTTTTCAGAGTTATATAGGCGTAATATAGGGTATACCGCAATGATGGAGAATCAAATGGAACAATAACGTGGAATGTGCAATGGAAACTGGGCTTATACATAGCCAGAGTATGCTTGCTTCACAGACTGCAGGTTCTGCTTCCGTGGAGCCCACAAGGCCTAGCTGACCATCCTTTGCCTGAGCAGTTATTAACAATCCACATGAGAAGGCAGTGTTTTTTTTCTCACCGGGGTTCGACCGACTGAACTTCCAAAGAGCATGTCCTCAAACACATATCATGCGGAAGCGGCATGTCTTGGTCACTGTTGTGTCCTTACAATGCTGCATGCAGACTACTGTCTGTCTGATTGTTTGCCGTGCTCGTCAGATTGGACTGCTAACTCGACGGCATTGGGCGCTATCCAATCTGGTGTACCAGCTGCGGACGCTTTGGAAAGAAAGGCCGCTCGGTCGGGTCGTGATGGCCTGTGGTCCAGTCTTTCCTACACTTTCCTGCCGAGAATTCTTAGATGATCTTTTGACTTGGTAAGTCTACCTACTATCCCTAATAACCCCTATTGTAAGCCCTATAACCCAAGTTACCAAGTAGACCTTGAACCCTAAACCCTATGTATTTCTACATACCCCTACATATCCCCCATATTCCCTGTAAAGGGAGGAGACTTATTAAGTCAAGGGATCTTTCAAGTTTCCATTCATGAAGGCTCCTGGCCTCGCGCGTTATTGGGCCGAAGCTATTTGTCAGAAGGGCATGTGCCAACACAGGGGTCCGTGTCTGTCTGCTGAAAAGTGGGCCCCTCAACGTAAAGCTAATAGGAATAGTAATAATAATCGTAGTAGTAACAGTTTGAGACGGGATGTTACCTTGGCACATGTAGGCTCCCTGACACGCAAAAACGAAGTGTACACCGCATGGCAGGAAAGAACAGAGGAGGATCACTGCCGACTTCCTGCGAAGGCAATTTGCTGTGCTGATTATCCATATATCCCCACGCGGCTTCGGGTTTTGGGCTGTTTATTTATGAGTCTGCTGTGCTGATTATCGGTTTTCGCCAGAATCTTGAAAAGGAACAACTTTCTGTTTCCTTGTGGTTCATTGTCAACACGGCAGAAGTCTGACTTGGTGAAACCGTTACAATCCACAGGTCAGGTGAAGCTATGATCAGATTATCCCCCGTAGAATGCCTAAAGGGGACATCCTTGGCCGGTGATAATGGGTGGCTGACGAGAATTAAAGAGACACAAATCCTAAACCCGAAACCCTAGGATCCTCTCCCTGGCAAAAGCTCCATAACACCCTCGGCCTTAACCCTCATATACCTTGGACACTGCCCCCACTCATTAACAGCTGACTAATATTTAGGATGGAACTCCCATTAATGGATGGGGGCAGGACCCGAGACATACCCACTCACTTTTTGGGGGCCATCCCATCCCAAGACCCAAACCCTAAACCCCTAAACCCCTAAACCCCTAAACCTCTTTACCCTAAACCCTGGGCTTTAGGCGGGCCAGCCCAAAGCCCAGAACAAAGACCGCAACCTCTAGGGAATAAGGACTGTAACCCCAGATAATCCCTATACTAACATATGTTATCCCCTTAGCCCTAAACCCTACTAAGGACCAGTACGTTTGCGAAAGAGCGCCTCTAAGCAGCCCAAGTTCAACAAACATGCCCGGCACATTGAATTTCGTAAATCCTACGGTTTAGGGGTTTACGGTTTAGGGTTGAATGAACAACAGCAGTACTAACGCTTCAAGCTCAAGCCATAAAGCCGCAGACAGGATCAACCCCTGGGATTCTTTGTGATTTTTTCGGACCCTATAAGCCCTGAAACTGAGGCAAAGCTTAAGCCCAGAACCCGGAGTTGCCTTACCGCAAACCCCAAACCCCAATCCTTAATTAAACCCTGAACCTTTCAGAGCTTTGACGAGTGGAAAAAGGGTCCTTTAAACACCCCTGAGGCATCAGATCCCACAGCTGCTGAGCATTCGCGTCCAGAGACACATTGACTGGCTTCAGTGGCGTCCTTGGCTTCGGAGTTTGTGGGAAAAAGGAGGATTAGGGTTTAGGGTGTAGGGGCTAGGGTTTACGGTTTAGGGTCATGGTCCCTTTTTTGCGTCTCTAGTATGATAAGGTCTTCGGTATTAAGGGTACCCCAAACAAACCATAGATTCTACATCCTCTCATCGCGTAGGGGTGAGGGTTTGTATATGGGATTATTGGGGCTTTAGGATGAATACTGTAGGGGCCTAAATATTTACTAATATCATCCCCAATAATGGAGAATCAAATGGAAAAGAAAATGGAAAATGAAATGGAAATTTGGGTTATATAGGGACTTATAGGGATGATTACCAATATGATGGTTCCCTGTTCCTTGTATGATTTTAGTATATGGTGCCTCGAATGGACCTCATACCTTTTAATTATCTAGGCTCCTGTAGTAGCATGATTTTTGCTGGTTAAGGCTTTAGGGTTTAAGGTTTAAGGACCATGACCGCATCGCCACATGCATGCGGTGAACTTTAGAAAGTAGGTTCTTCCAATGCATGTTCCATTCTTTTGGCAGCATTCACCTGAACGCTACATATCCGTAAATATGACCCTATATTTTCTCATATTCCCTACAGAACCCCTGTATGTTCCCTGTATAACCCCTAAACCCTACAACCGTAAACCCTAAACCCCTAGAACTCTAAAGGCCAAAGACTTTAAAACCCCCCAAAAAAAACCCAAAGCCCTAAACCATAACTCCAAAATCCTAAACCCTCAAAACCTTTTATCCTAAACCCCTAAACCCCTACAACTCTAAAGGCCCTAAACCCCTAAACCCCTAGATCGTAAACCCTAAGCCCTCCTATATGACTCCTTTATGTCTCCTCGATGCAGGCTTCACCAGTTCCGACCCAAAGATGCTGAGAAGGCGATTTGAACGTCGGCATTTGTTTAGGGTTTAGGGTTCAGGGTTTAGGTATGTTGGGCTTAGGGTTTCAGGGTTTAGGATTCAGGGGTTCAGGGGTCTAGGGTTTAAGGGTTTATGGTTTAGGTCTAGGGTTCTGGGGTTCAGGGGGTCTAGGGTTTTAAGGTTTTAGGGTTTTAGGGTTTCGGGTTCAGGTAGTCATCACTTGGAAGTTCAGGTTAGTTCTTGCCCCAATATACGTGTACTCATAACCCGCTTTTAAGCCCCCTGAGACTCTAAAATGAAGAATAATTTGGGTTATGAGTACCAGTTATATCTGGCTTAGATTTACCCTGAACCTTCAAGTAGGGTTCAGGGGTTTAGGATTCAGGGCTTGGGGTTTCACGGGGCTGTAGGTTTACGGTTTAGGATTTAGGGCTCAGGGTAATCCGTTCCCCATATTAATAAAACCCACCCTAATAATGAATAGTAAATCCGGGACCCTAAAAATTCC
>CAJNIZ010046460.1:96477-122807 GCA_905231905.1 Symbiodinium pilosum | reverse complement strand
TTACTGGGTGGAGGATTGACCCAAAAGATCTCATAGTTCATTTTGAGGAATACCCATGTCTTGGCAAAGGGGCAGCCTCTGTCAGGAACTGAGAGACCTTGCATGTAGGTGAGCGGTGCATTCAAATGCGATAACCAACCTTGGACACAAAACTTCAGCTCAACACTTGGACTTGAAAAATCCCCGTATATCTTAGGTTAGGCCCCCACCCAGTAATAGTGACCACAAGAGATAATGGTGATTATATTAAGGCCTCTATATATTCCTAATGTAGCACTATTAGTGGGTGGGGGCCTAACTCAACGTATATCCCCAAGGTCTCTTGGGCGCTCACCCCAAGTGGTTTTTCAGAGAAATCCTCACTGTAATTCATAAGCCCGCACTGGTCGTTTCCATGCACAGGGCGGACCTCCATATAGACCCCCCAAAATACTGTAATCCTTATTCATGAGACCCCCCAAGGGTACCCCTCTTTTCGGAAACCCCCCCAAATCGCTAAACCTGATACCTAAATCCTAAACCCTTATCCCAACATATCCCCATGAGCCCTAAACCCTGGGTGAGATTTGGTGCAGATGGCAGGGTCATCTCCTCCCAGAAGTCGGCCCATGCTTTCGCGGCCAGCTATGCCAGGCTAGCAGAGATCCAAGGGTTTAGGGGTTTGGGGTTTAGGGTTTGTGGTCGGTCGGTGCAGGGTGCTCACCGGTGTGGGGACACACCCAGGCCGCTTCCATGGTGCGTAGCCGTCAACTCACCCCACGACCACTGTGCTGGGGCCGGGGGTCGCCAGTCAGTCGGGGACAGGCATGATGGATGTGCTTGGAGGTTCTGGCTTCCTGTGAGGCGTTTTTGCCGGATGAGTTGACGTCAATATGCCGGGCTTCTATGAGGTTATTTCGCCAGATTCACTGACATCCAAGGCCATACAAGGGCCGTCAATGGTCACCACGAGCTGTTAGGTTTCTGCCGAGGCTGCATGGTGCAGCAGTGCTCTCAATGGTGATGGGTCAGTATTGGCTTTCTGTAAGGATTTTTCCGGCACGATCACAACTGGTTCAGAATTGGTCTGGAAGCAGCCACAAGTGGTCCGGGAAACGCCGCGGCAAGCGTTCCCAGAGACGCCAGAATTCCCTTGGAATTTATCCGGATCTGGTCCCAAAACCACAGATCGGTTTCCGTAAAACGCTGGAATTAGTTTGATGCGAGGGGAGCAAAGCAAACCGAATTTGGTTTTTTTGCGTCGGGGAGTACCTTCAGGCCCGCCGGGGCTCCAGGAAGGTTGGTGCCACGGATGGCGGCAGTCGTCCAGCTTTACCTGGGCTCCATGACGTTCTTTGCCGTACGCGAAGCTCGGGCAGCTTCGGGCTCCGCGTGGCAGTTGTCGAGCCCGCAGACGAGGGTTTAGCGTCTGTAGCAATTGTATGGGTATTTCCCAAGACTCGGGGTACACTTTTGCGGTCCCTATCTATTATTTAGGTTTATGAGACCTCAATAGGGGGATTGCCAACATGAAATTATGCAGAATGAAATGCAGAAGAACATAGAAAATGGAAGGGGAACTCGGATTAGGCAAGGTGTTTGTGACGATTTGGGCAGGGCTTAGATTGGACCATGGCATATAGTTGTTTAACGCGTCTGTTGCTATGCCCAGTAAGGACTGTTAAAATAGCATGTTTGATATTTCCCGAATGAGGAACCAGTGGAGTTCACGATTTTGACAAATCATGGGTTTTACTTAATGCTTGCGATGAATCATAGCTGGGCAATACGTGTATTGTATACATATGAAGCTCCCGATCTTGTTTTTAAGAGTATCCGTAGTGCCGGGAGGCAGAATTTGATTGCCACTGCTGTTGTCACCGCTACTGTTGCCAAATCACTCCGGAAAGCAAATGTTGTTGCAAACTCGTAGTAGCCATGGCCATTAGGTTGTTACTCTTGCCAAGCGTTAGTGTCATTCTTGTGTGCAGCAATGCAAGTGTTACCCAAAAAGGTTTTTGTCGAGTACCCACCCAAACTGCTAGAATCATCTAGATGAAAAGGACCCTGAAAATGGGCCGATGCATTTTGAGACACCCCCACTTATCATCAGCATAGATTTTTGCAAGCCTCCATTTTGTGGAGTCATATTCCACACCGCCTGGAGCCAGGAAATTTGTGGAGGGTCTGAACCGAAGCATTCAGTCGGACATCACGGAGGCAGGTGCTTGGCAAGAGTTCAAGCTTTCGGGCATAACTGGAAGCTCCTTAAAGCTAGTTTGTAGTTTGTGTTTTTTAACCACAACAGTCGGCTGAAATCCGGATTTTTGCCAGGGTCCAGGAATCTTAGAGATAAAACAAACACTTCCTGTCATGACGGTGATGGAAGCTAAGGCCGGCCCAGTTGACTGACATGCGGCGATCCCGCACCAACGAGACTGGCTGCAAAGACCAAGCCGGCGAAGATCTACTTATGTTCTCAAACAGAGGTCCCAAGGTCCCCATCAGCTACCATAGCATGATACCAAGAATTGGGACGCAAAGGACCTCTGGTTAAGGGACATCCGCATGCGTTCTTGCAAAAGGGCCGACGGAAAGGTTTCCTGTAGCCGCCAATGCGCGTTGCTATTGTAGGTTGCTTTCTTGTTGTTAGCAAGGAGTGAATGAGCGCATCTTGACAGCAATGCGGGTCCCTTTCCATAACGAAATACTTTAGGTCCCCACAAGCAACACACTTGCTCCTTGGCTTGGCAGCCTGATGCTTTCGCAGGGTGGCTCATATGGGAGTTTCCAAGCCAAAATGTTTAAGGTTGAAGGTTGAGGGTTGAGGCTGAGGGTGGAGGGGTTAGGGTTGAGCGTGTGGGAGTGCCTACACGTCTAGGAATACAGTATAGTATGTTGGGGTACATGGCAGGGATGCCTGTTTTTTGAAAGATCGTCTATATGCCTTATATACCATGGAAGGCCATATAAGTTCCAACATTCTCCCTGATTATATAGTCCTTATATGGATATGATCTAATGCAAGTACGTTGAATAGAATAGGCCCCTACTTTATGCAATTCTGACCTCAACTCGCTTTCGGTTTCCCAGGCATGCGTAGCTTGCGCTGCACTCCTCGCCACCGTCTTGCCAGTATGACCTAGCCGTAGCATGACCTAATCACACTCCTGACAGGAACACTCGCGCGAACAGCAGTGATCGCAGTCATCTTATAAGCGCAGCAAAGCAGCCATGCAAAAAACCTGCTCATTATGCTGGTTGCGAAGTATCCCTCAGATTTCAGCAGCAGTGGCGTAACTGTCAGATGTCAGCAGCAGCGGCGCCAAAAGAAGCAGCAGTCAAGGTTTTCCCACCATGACAATCATAGATTAGCAGCAATAAAGCTGATGATTTAGTATTCGCAGTTATTTCCGTCGTAACAGTTAAGCTGCAGTGATAACCAGTGGTGCATATGCGAAACTCAAACTGGTCCGTGGAACTGTATCCCGATTTTTAAAAGCAATGGTAGCAGGGTTTCATATGCTGGAGGAAATAATATGTGATCTAGTAGTTTCCATTTTATTTTCCGTTAACCTAATATAACCCCAATATAACCCTAAACCCTAAATAGTAGTTTCCATTTTATCTTCCATTATCCCAATATATACCCCACTAACCCCTAGCTTTTCCTCAACGTGGCTGATAGGGCCCACAGCCTCAAGCCATGGGACCCCTTTTTGAGAAGTCTAGGTTTTCCACAGGACAGACCTGAAAACCCTATACCCCTGAACCCTAAAGCCCTAAACCTTATTTATCCCTTTGTATCCCTATATCTCCCTATATCTCCCCATATAACCCCTACATAAACCCCATATGACCTCTAAATAACCCCTATATAACCCTTTTATATAAACTCCTATATGACCCCCTTTATAACCCCCCTGTAGAACCCCCTGAACTTAGAAGATGTCCATGGAATCGGCTGCCACGAGCTCCGACGATGGAATGCTGCTGCGCATCGACCGTCTCTACCGTGGAGCGAAGGTGGGTGATGTCAGGTGGGGACGCCAAAACGATGGGCTGGGAAAGGTTATACAGGGATAGTGGAAAAGAAAATGGAATGGAAAGTACTATAATGGAGTTTAGGGTTTAGGGTTTGGGGTTTGGGGTTTAGGGCTGAGGTGTCTTGGATGTGTCGTTGAGAGTTGGGGAGCCTCACGGCTTTTGAGGGGATAGACCCCAACCCGAAACCCCCAAAACCTAGACCCTAAACCCCAAAGCCTAAACCCCAAACCCTAAGCCCTAAACCCAATTCTTAGCACATGGCCAGGTTTCCGGGACCCGCAAGCTGCAGTTGGAGCTTGCAATCTCTCGCTAGAGATCTGGGGGTTTCGCTGCAGCCGCACCGCGCCCAAGTGGTCATGGCTGTTGCTGCATCATTGTTGAACATCCCTAGGGATCCAAGTATACAAATAAAACAAACAATGGAGAATCACATAGAAAAAATGGAACATGAAATGGAAGTCGGGGGCCTTATGTAGGGACGCAAGTATACAGATAATATCTAATGTCTACATTGGGCCCAACAAGTCTGTAGATATTGCCTACATGGGGCTATTTGAATTCCTAAACTCTAAACCCTAAATTACCTACATTGGCATTTGGATCCCTAGGACATGGTTTAGTATTTGCGGTTCGGTGGTTGCGCAGCAAGATGAAATACCTGACCCGTAAGTACCACCTTAGAAGCCTTGAGGAAGGAGGTTTAGGTTTTCGCGTCTAGAGCTTAGGGTTTCATATAATGCTTGCAGCAATCCAGGTTGTTGGAGATGTTTCCTCTGGGAAGACTTGTTTTGTGAACGCATTGGTGGAAGCACTTGCGCTACTCAGTGAGCCCGCGTCAACTTCAGCCCTACCGGCACAGTGGCAGGTACCTGAAGAGGCGATTGCCTTGCACTCAAAGACAGCAAGAGAGGGGATTACAATTTCAGCAAGGCTTTTGAAGATCCTTACCAATTACCCTCCCGGAAACTAACATGGAAACCCAAAAAGGGCCCTATAAAGACTACAGTCCCTTTAAAAAGGGGCTATATAGGCTTCCATGTTAGTTTGGGGGAGTGTACCCCTTAGTATTCCTGCACTTTTCATTTTGAATAGCTTTTGTTGGCACCCTTGGGATCCTCTCAGGGGATGCTTCACAGAGGGGGATGGGTCGATGGTTGACTCAACCGGGGAAGCCCTAAATCTTAAACCCGAAATCCTTGAATCCTGAGCCCTAAGCTCTAAATCCCTAAGCCCTGAATCCCTAAGCCCTAGACCCTAAATCCCTAAGCCCAAAAATCCCACACCAGCCAGGTGAATGAAGGCGACTGGCCCCAACTCTTGCATCAGGCAGCTGCGCAGTTTCCAGACTGGGTGCACAGGGCAGCTGCTATAGTGAAATCATGCCGGAAGGTGTCGAACCCAGGTGGTTTAGGGCCCAGGGTTTAGGGTTTTGGGTTTAGGGCTTTACTAGGGCTCAGGAGGTTATGGGTATAGGGTTGAAGTTCAAGGTTTAGGGTTCAGGGTTTGGCCATTCCCTCCATTCCCTCCATCAGATAATGATTCTTACCCTGATGTATACTGTTATGGGTTCAACTAGTACCCCCCTCTATACCAAACCCCCTAGGTTCGACCCTTAATTAAGGTTATTTAGGGAACATTTGGCTTTTTAAGGTTAATTTTGGGGGAACCTAGGCGGGGTAGTATGAGGTGGCTTACTAATTGAACCCATGATACTGGCGTTGTATGGGTGACCTCTATCAAGGCTTGTTATTCGGGGTGAGGTGGTTCCTTTTTGGCGCCCAAGGAGGCAAGATACAGTTCGGTAGGAGTATGCCGCGGGGCGGCATTTCAAGCTTTTTCTGGTTCTTGTGGGGTCCCAAGTTGTTGCTCTTCGATGTAGACGTAGACATGTACTTGTTGCCAGAAACTCCATTCGCTGAAGGGACTGTAATGGGTAGACTCGTTGAGTAGTTCCCAAGATAGTCTCGATGTCCCCAGGCCGCCTAGGGTCCGCCAGAGTATCCCTCTCTTCAGAAAGCGCAAGCCCTATTCCCAAGCCGTAAGTTACCCTGAATACTAAACCCCCCAACCCCAATCCTAAACCCACCAACCCCAATCCCAACCCCAATGCGGAATCCCGAAAGATCCCTAGTGGCGGATGCCGCCCCAGGTGCCAACTCTTCGAGGAATCGAAGTCGTCGAAGTAGCTGGGTCTCTGTCTGCGCAAGATTTGGAGCCGATGACGTGGATCGCGTCTCGTGCAGATATTGTTGTGTGCATGTTGGATTCACAGGCCGGGCTTGGATTTTTCATGGAAACTTGCTAAACCTTTTGCCCAGGAACTCCTCTCAATGTGTACTATAGTCTAAACTCCTTAAAGGGGGGTTATATAGGGGATTATATAGGGGACTACTCTAGGGCTTACTACTGGGGATACTAGGAGTTCAGAATATAGCTCATGTGAGGCTTGAGTGTGGCAACCCACAATCCTGGGATCCAAGCTGGGACATTCCTCGGAACATTTTTCATTATCATGCCCCTAATCGCTATTTACAATTTATCCTGGAAAGCCGTAATATTTCAGATGTTTTGAACTTGATTCTCGATGATTGGGGTAAAACCCCTGAACCCAAATATATGAACCTTAAATAGTAGGCTCCATTCTATAATCCCTCATTTTCATGTATATCCCTATTTCTATAGGGCGCCTACTTATATCCACAAACCTCAAACCCTCCCTAAACCCTAATCCCAGATCAGCCCAAGCATGGTGAACCTTCCCCTCATCTGGGATTCCTTGTTCACCTAAGAATTTCTTTAATCTGGGGATGCCATTCTGGGCCAAATACCCGCGTGCTGTAGGCGCCTTTATGACCTGCTGCTTTGTACTGCGAAGTATAAGGACTATAACATCTTGGGGTCCATGTTGGGGTCCCCATTCTCGGAACCGCTAAGTCCTAAACCCTAAACCCTAAACCTGTTACAGGCCAAGCAGCCCTCAGAAGAGCTCCTGCAGCTGCTCAAAACAATTTCCGGTGCGACGGACCCCCCAGAGTTGCAGTTTGTGTTTTCTCGGGCCGATCTCCTAAGGAGGGAGTCAGACACCTGGTTGGGTTCGTCATGTGTTGACTAGGTACGCCAGTAGTAGCCTTTTTCCCTTTTGGCTTTGGGGTCTCTGTATTAAAAGTGGCCATTCGGAAAAAGGGTACCTGTATTATTGAGGGGTTACTGGGGAACCTGGTTAAGGGTTTCCGTCACTGATTGCATAAGGAGCCTCTACGACTACATACCAAATATTTTTTATGTCCAACGGCTCGAACGGTCAGCTTAGCGGGTCAGGGGGACTTAGGCTTAGTAAGGATACCAAAAACTCGTATAAGCCAATAGTAACCCCGGTCATTCCCACTATTAACCTACTAACTAAGGCCCTCTGACCCTCCAAGAACCAAGGACAGAATCCAGCACATCGCAAAGGCATCGCGCCTTCTCCAGGAAAAGTTGGGTCGACGTTTTGAGATCCTTCCTGTTGCCACTGGTGAGCTCGCGGTGATCCTGGACGTGCTTGATGCTAGCAGAACCTGGGTTGAACTAGAACAATGGTAACATAGCAGCATGACATAGCAATATGGTGACATCGTACATAAAACCAAATCAGATATTATGATACATAGCAGTATTAAATGATGTAACAGAAGGCTTCCATACGGGTATTTCACATCTACGGCCCCCTGGTCAACGCTGAGGATGAGAATCCATTTGAGTAGTATTTCATTTGGGGATACTATGGTACCCAATATAGAGTAAGTATATCCTCCGTTTGGGGAATTTTCTATAAGGAATATTATCTTACTAGGTTCATCCACCAAAAAACTGTGTCTCAGGGACCCACGGGATGATATGGGGAACCGCCCATCAGCTAAATCGCACCATGGAGTTTTCTAAGCCAAGCATCTTCCAGGAGCTTTAAGGTTGGAGCCCGATCAAGAAGTAGGAATACGATCACAGTATAATCATAACCCTGGGGCACCACAAAGCAGTGTACAGTCGGTATTGTTTGTATACCTGTATCCCCAGGGTAAGTCATTAGATATACATCCAGAATCCCACGCTACTTTTTCCAACCCTACGCTGCAGGTGAGGGCGAGACGCAGGCTACTTGCAAGTGGGATGCGGGACGTCGCCGAGCATTGCAGTCTGCAGAGGACAGTTTGAATCCCATCCCTGGATCAGCATGGGAGCTTTTGAAGAATTACTAACAGCTTCCCAGAATAACTCTCATGCCATACCCCAAACTCATTCTAGTTGTTAGCCTGGAAAGGGGTTGTTGTATTGTGGAATAGCTGATGGGTTTCTCATTGTGGGCTGTTGCATGGCGGCAGATGCTGTAACCCTAAACCCTAATCCCTAGACGTTACACCCCAAAAGCGACTAAGCCTCTGCCGTATGCCTTGGATTTTCCCCTTGCAGTATTGGAGCTTCCAGATCTGATTTCTACACTCTTGTGCGCTTGTGCGTGTCATTGTGGGCTAACTTGAATGTGCATGTAACTACGTTGGGGGGGGGTGTTCATTTGAAGTTAAAAGCCAAAGGGGCTCGAAACTAGATGTTTCCGGATAGTTTGAGTGTGGACACACAGGGACATGAGAGGAATAACACCAGCAAACACGAAAGCTCCGGTAGAGCCGCTCTACACGTACGTTTAGGTGGTCATGTCTTGGAATTTCGGCAGGGCACTTCTACTTTTGAGTTGCCATGGCTTAGGGAGCTTTTTTGAGTACCCCAACCAAGCCCTCAAACGTATTTCCTCAATAAATGGGATAGAACAGGATACCCATAACTTCACTCTCTGCTTATACTCCTTGTCCCTTAGCACACCCTACCTGAAAAACTTGAAAACCACCCAATTCCGAAAGCCATCCCCCAGATTTCCCACTCCTAAGCCATGTACTCTTCCTCTGCAACATTTTATTTCAGCTAGATAGACGAGAGATATATATATATATAGTTGTAAGTTGGCGCATGCATGGTGACTTGTCAAGAAAGACGACCTGGCTCAAATTCTTGAATGCTTTCGTGCCAGATCATTTCTTGCATGTTGGAACAGTGGGCACTTCTTATCAGAGGGTCGCGGGCTTATTCTACGGGGGATGGGATCTGTTGCCAGGATCTATTGCGGAAGCGAGCCGCTTGCCGCCTTGACCTTCTGACTTCTGATTGCCAGGCAAATCTACTCATGTTACTGTAGAAGCCTGAAGGATAGCCAATATCATTCTTTGGGTTAGGCCCCCACCCACTTGCAGTGGTTGTGGTATATGGTGTAATATTATGTATGTATACATATACTGAGATTCTACTAATCGCTTCCCTTGATCGTGAACGTCTCCCCCTTGCCCCTGATTACACACCCACTCGGAGTTTTTGTTCTCGGTTTTATTGCAAGGATTGACCAAGGGTCTTAGTAAATGTAATTAACGTCAATTGAGATTTGAAAAGCTCAAAACTCAACTAAGTCAATCAAGGTTTTATCCAACACAAATCCAAACCTGTTGATTGAAAGGATCATATTAAAAACCTCAGTTCAAACCAATTCAACATCTAATCATTAAACCATTTCAAATCTAATCAAAAACAAATACCAGCCGACTGAAGTCTAATTAAGAAACTAGGGTTTAAACAAGATAGAAGCGCTTTAGAAAGCTCATTCATTTTTTTTGTCAAATTCATTTCTAAGACCTGTATAAAAACAGCAAAAACCCAAGAAGGCAAGTGGATCCCTTTATCTTGTGGATTCCTTAACACTATCACCCTCTAATGACCTCAAAGTCCTTGAGTCGGGATCCTTCTGGAAGGGAATTTCTGTAATTGGTGACTCTTTACAGGGAGCGTTTACAATTAGGGGTGTCTACTATCACCGGAAGCGATTATACTAAGCAGTATTTCTTGTGGTCAATAGTCGTGGGTGGGAAGAAACCAGAACGCGGTTCCAAGTATTTAGGCCCCTGCAGTGAAGGATTTGCCTGGACCCCGCACGTCCTTGTTTCAAGTCGCGCCGACAGGTTTTGATCGGGCCCATCGAAACAATAGGACATACGCGGCCAGGGTAGGGTTTAGAGTTTTGCGCGCATTGACGCGTGGGAGTGAGTCTTGTGGAGATATCCCTGCAATGCCAAGGTCTACCCGAACCCCTCAGATGCACGTTTTTGCTTTCCTGTTGTACTTGCAAATATCTGCTCATACCAGTTCTAGTGACCCTGAGAAGCAATACGTGGTGTGTTCGTCAGACATGCAGGATCTCCATAAAGACGCCCCGATACAGTCCTTCTTTACCCGGACTCCCCCAAAAACACGCTCATGTTGTGAAAATCCCGTTAAGCTCCAAATCTTACATTATCCCTCAGATTTGTGGTAGAAGAAGAGGCTCTCCGTGGAGCTCTGGATGCACAAAAAAGTGTTGCTGTCCAGAGCCCGGCTCAGGCGGCTGTGCGGGGCTTGTTTGGGATGTAAGGGTTTCGTGTTCACGGTCTCAAGGTTTGGGGTTTCAGGCTTGTAGGATGTATAGCTTTTTGCGGATCTGGGCTTTGCTTGTGGGTTCAGGTATTCATTAGGGTAATATTAAATAATGGAAAAGAAAATGGAAATTACTATAATATTGGTGTTATATAGGGTTTATAGAGGATGTATATAGGGATTATAATATACCCCAATATAACCCCAATATAACCCCTATATAACCTTATATATTCTAGTAGTTTCCATTTTCTTTTCCATTATCCCTAGGGAATATATTGGGTTTAGAATGGTTTCAGGTCAGGCTCTATGGGAAGAGTGTGCCACACTGGACGTCGCTTTCAAGCTGGGAGGCAGCTTCAGGCTTCAGTGGTACCCTGAGATGTCGCCTTTTTTTGTTTCATGTGGTTTCCGCAGAGGGACACAGAAAATGTCAGAATTCATGAACAGGCTCATGTTGGGTGTTTGTAGAATGACAGAGAAAGGTCTTGATAAGACTCTACCGGGTCATGCCGTTGGAGTGGTGGTATTTGGGGGCGATATTGACCTGACCGTCGTGCATGTTTTAGAAGAGAAGCCTTTCAACAACATTCAACTCCAAACCTTCAGCAACCCAAACATTCAAAACTTCAAAATTTTGAGCCCGGAACCCCCCCCCAGGAACATTAAATCTCCCAAATTCCCAAACACCTAAGCTTTAGCCAGAACCCCGTCATCCCAAAACCAGAGTTGGACGCTTGTGAAGCGATCGTCCGTGAGGCAGGCTACAGCGGCAACCAGCTGCTGTTGTCGCAGACTCAGAAGTCACCGGTCTTCAATGAATAGTAATAGCCTGGGTGAATGTGGGTGAGAGTTTTAATGATAACAATAACATTCTCACCTGGAATAGACAAAGTTCTTATAGTAGTAGGAATAGCAATGGTCATGGTAAAGGCAATGGCACAAGCAACCATCACATGGGACGGGTTAAGGATAAAGTTCTTGGCTTAGGGCTGTGTAGATAAGGTTTGCCAGAGAAACCTGACTGCCAGCAACGTGCGGGTATCTCTCGTCCCCCTCGCGTGTAATACAATCACTAGCATTTGTGGAACTTGACTTATTGACTGCAGCCTGCGATGTGTTGACTTGTAGGCATTATCAACAGGCCGTATCGTCGACTTCGGGACGCCATTGCGGAGTATCTCATGGTCGCCTCGGGTGTGCAGGCAGAGCAGTGGGATCTGGATTTGTAACCATCCCCATTCAAAGTTCAGGGTTTGCTGTATGTGCGGGCCCATGCGTTCGCAATGTGTGGAGCCTGCCACTTGGGCAGCTGGAGCCTCTACATCTCTAAGTTTCTCGAGCTTTACGCGGCGGATGTGGGCGAGCATTTCCGCCCGCCGACAGTACAAGAAACAGAAGATGCGGACAGAGCGGCTATGCAGGAAGTGCTCACTTTCTGTTTTTCTGGTAGCAGCTTAGATGACGCGCTGTCGCATATTGCAGTGGATAGATTTTTCTCGGCATTTCCCAAAGCAGCATCGCGGCCCTTTGCTCCTCGACCATCCAAGGAAGGCCGCTCTGTGCGGGAGCCGCTGAAGCGCGAAGCAGAATTTGCCACCAAGCGATTCAACAAGCGACCCCGCACGGGTGAGTGCTGGGATTGGATTCATGGAGAATGCCACTGCCTTTGCTCAGCCAGGCGTCGCAGGTCTGTCGGATAGGGCCTGTGCTGCGTGGAATAGATTGCGTGACGGCGCAGGAGTGATTTCCAATGCTGACTGGGGCCCAGAATGTTGCGACGATGTGTTCAGCGAGCTGTGTGGTAAGTGGCTGCAGCGTGTTTTGGATTGGCAGTTGAAGGGTCAGCTGGTGCGTCGTGTAGACATGGAATGCGAGCGGGCTTTGCTGAGTGACGAAGAGGTGGAACTTTTGCGTGAAGATCTCTGCGCTTTTTTTGAGTAGCACAGGCCTTTCTTGTTCTTCTACAGTCGCGTCAGGGCAGCCTTTTGCACTGGAACTTCTGCGTGGGATGCTGTGGCTATTTGACGATGTTGATGTGGATTTACCAAGGCTGCTAGAAGCCGGGGCGTCAACAGGTGTTGCGGCGCACCATTCCGCCTTCAGGGGTGTGGCGGCCGGTGGAGGTGCCAGAACGCCCGCCTGTGGAGCATCTCACTTGGCAACAACCTTGGGGTTCAGCGCTCAAGGATCCGGCTAGGCTCATGCGTCTGGTGCAAGAGGATGTTGACCTTGGATTCGGCGGCGCCAGGGGGTCTTGAAGAAGCTCGTACGTTGTTCGGCTCGGAATGTGCGGCAGGCAAACTTGGTCTAGTTCAAAAGCAGGGCAGTGATCCGTATCTGATCGGAGATAGTACTGTCTCTGGAGCCAATCTGCTTTGCCGGATTGGCGGGCGCATTGAACTTCCTTCACTGCAGGATGTGGCCGACTTTTTGTCTAGACATCCTGCCGAAGAGTGGGTGGGATTCATTATGGATGTGTCCAAGGCGCACAAGCGAGTGAAGGTTGCTGAGGAGGATAAGGGCTACTCTCTCTTTGCAGTGATTGATGAGAGAGGGCAGAGGCATTGGCTCTGCTATGCAACTTGTCATTTTGGATGCAGCTGCGTATTGGTGGTCTCGGGCGGCGGCCTGTTTCGTCCGCATTGGGCATAGGCTCATCAGGCGGCGACATTTCATGGCAATGTTTGTGGACGACTTATTGGGTTTGCTGCGTCGGGGGAGAGTGACTCGTGTCTACTTATCTGTTTAGCGTCAGCGCTGGGTCTTCCGCTCAGCTGGCGTAAACTGAAGCTGGGCTAGAGGCTCAGGTGGATCGGATGGGATATTTCACTGAGAGTTGCTCCATGCGTTGCCTAAGGAAAAGCGACAACGTGTGCTAGCGGCTCTGCAACGGCTTTGCGTATCTGGTGCGCGGTGTTAAGATCTCTGGAAGAGTGCCTTGGGATGCTCTGTTGGCTTACCACAGTATCCCCTTCCTTGCGTTGTTGGCTGTGTGACATATTCTGCGTGTTCCACAAGCCTGCGGTAGTCTTGCGAAAACTTGACAGCCTTCAACAATAGGAGAGCTGCAGAGGCTGCCGTCGCCGACGGGGCGAGTACCGGCGCTCGGCCATTAGCGCCGGGTGCCAGCTGCTGGAGGCGGATCACAAGGAATGGCAGCCGGGTGTTACTTTGACGCAGTACAGAGGGGCAAACAGGCTTGTGTGGGCCCCTGCGGCTGCGGCTGCCGCCCAATTTTATTCTGAGTTGGTGCGCTTAGCTGCGTCTAGTGGAGACAGCAGGACCTCGGCTTGGCCCTTGCTGTGTCGCACCTGCTGATCTCCCAGACTGGTTCAGCTGCAGCACGGACTTGGAAAGAGCCATTTGAGGGTTTAGCTTTGGGACGCCGCCCGGCGCATTTGGGGAGGCTGGCGCTGCGTCAGTATTGTGATAACTCCACAGTAATTGGCACAACAGCAAAAACTCCGCAGTAATTGGCGCAACAGCAAAAGGCTCCTCCATGTCGGCGCCTCTGGCGGGGTCATCCAAGCCACAGCTAGGCTGTGCCTCCAGCATGGCATTGCGTTGAAGGTCGCCCACATGGCGGGGCACCAGAATCATTGGGCAGATGTTCTTTCGAGAGGTCGGCAGAAGGATCCCGGTTTTGGGATCAGTTGAGCGTGGCCAAGCGCAGACATTTGGATTGGGCAGAGTTGCTTCAGGGCAGCGGTGCCGCGGCCCAAGTGCCGAATGAGCATTCCGTGGATTCGCTTGTTCGCAGGGGGTTGTGAGATTACGATATGTGGTGATACCAGTGTGGTGCAGACCGATTAGGGCCCACGCCGTGTGCTGGATACGCTACAGCGGGCATCGAGTGATGCCATCGTTTTATTCCCCATAGTCTCCCCAGCAAGGGGATGATAGAAGGGATTAGCAAGGTTTATGGAACTCATGCAGGAATTGTATGGGGCTATGGATTACAATATTTCGAAATTTGAAGGGCCGCATCATACAGGGACCCCGCACAACAGACTATAGTGCTGATGTGCGGGGGATCAGTGGCCGCACGTTGTTTGGCATGTGTTTCTGTGCAGGTGCAGCCGCCTTTTGGCAGCGGCTGCGCTCTGGAGTGCGGACAGCACGGATATAACGGATATATGCATGAATTTCTTTGCTGCCAAAAGTCTTGACTCTGTAGTATGCGCGTCCACAGAATGCAAGTGACGGGTATCTCATGCTGCCCTCGCGTGTAATACAATCACTAGCAGCTGTGGAACTTGACTTATTGACTACAGTCTGCGATGTGTTGACTTGTAGGCATTATCAACAGGCAGTATCGTCGACTTTGAATCCCGCCCGCCCGCCCGCCCGCCCGCCCCGATGAGGGGAGATGCTGGGCAGGCCGCTGCGACGCGCCTACAAATATGTTGCGCCCAATGGCGCGGAGGACAGCATGATTATATGCATGAATTGCTTTGCTGCCAAAAGTTTTGACTCTGTAGTATGCGCGTCCACAGAATGCTAGTGATGCGGCTTTTCCAAACAGGGGATCATATGTGGGAGTTTAGAACATAAGTAGCAACATGCAAACATTTAGTACTTAAGACTTTCTTGCGGACGCGCGCAGCCATCACAATTCATGCCTCAGAAATCATACTCATAGCTTCTCGCTTGGTCGCCAGCACTATAGTCTGTTGTACAGGGTCCCTGTATGATGCGGCCCTTCAAATTTCGAAATATTGTAATCCATAGCCCCATACAATTCCTGCATGAGTTCCATAAACCTTGCTAATCCCTTCTATCATCCCCTGGCTGGTTGCTGGTAAGGCAGGGAGAATGGATCCCTTTAGTGGCCCAATGAATACACTTATGCTGTAATAGTTTTCATGTTCTGTTCTGTTCTCTGATTCCCTGCGAACAGCCCGCAACTTACTGCCGAGGGTATGCCGCTTCCAGGGTCATAGATTCCTAGTTGGAGTCCTTAGGATTGTACACTGTTGGAAGCTTTTTTTTCGGGACTATGCGAGGGTCGTTGAAAGGACTCCTGTATAAGGGGATCCTGCACTTTCAGAAATGTACTTCAAAAATCATCAGACCCAGATCCCTAAAACTTGAACCCCCAACTTTAGCGCCTAAACCCCGAACCTTAAAACCTAAAGTTTAGATGCTACACCATGGGGAGGTGTGGCATTGGTTTTGCCTTGGCGACGGCAGTTGTCAGAACCTCAGTGTCATGGGAATATGGGAATTATTGGGAATTTATTGAAGCATGCCCTACATTACTGCCCATGGTGTAGGTCCCCTTTACGTTGACAGTTGCCACTATAGGCAGTAGGAGTAACAATCGCCCCCAGATGGGGCTCCAAAACCCTGAGCCCTGTAAGGACATTTAATGTAAGGGGGAATGACCAAACGATGCTTGCATCTGACACCTTATCCCATTGGCCACGCTTCCTGTCCATTTGTGGGTCAGCATGTACATGCATCAGCGCTTTGGGAAGGGTCGTTGTTGCCAAGTGTTTAAGGCCGCAAACTTTGAAGCCTAGATTCGGGTCAGTGGAAAGTGGCAGCAAACCCTTGCACTGTCAGGTGCCATTTGTCCTGGACGAGGAGCAGGATGAGTCAATGGTCCCGTCTGCCAATTCACCACCCTAAACCCTGAACCCTAAATAGTGGTTTCCATTTTTCCATTATCTCAGTACAACCCCCAATATACTATAGTTCCATTATCCCGATATAACCACTATATATCCCCTATTTACGGGGCTACTAGGGAATGAAGAAGTAGAATACAGGAGACGACGGGGATCATCAATGGGGGTTGTGTGGTGGCTACTGTAGGGATCCATCCGTCCACTGCCTGTTATTGTCCCTCTTAAGTAGATGGAATATGGTTGTATATCATACTACGGTCCCCATATATCCCATATTCCTATCTACTTAAGAAGGACTAATGTTTGGGGTGACAATAATAACCCCCCCAAAACTTGTTTTGCGATTTGGGCTTACGGAAGGGGGGGCTCGCAATCGTAAATGACGGGGACATGGGTAGGACCAGGTAGTGCAGCTCGCAATACTAGTAGGACAAGTAGAAGGGAATCTATTAAAATCGGGACGTTTCCGGCCGGACAATTGAATTATTGCCACCCCTTTATCATTGCTACTTGACTTGTTTATATATTTTCGGGCTCCGAGCTTGTTAGAAAGCAAATTTGATTGTCCGGGCTTTTTCCCGGCCAGCAAGAAAACGCTATTGTCACCCTATCATACTGACCACCAAGAGTTCAGGGATTTCGCCTATTCTTGCTTTTCATTGAAAAGGGACTCAGTGAATGGTTTTCACCGACATCGACTTAGGGTTTAGGGTTTAGGTTTCTGGAACATCGTTTCGCACAACGATATTGTGGTGATGCTAGATGGAGGGTTCCCAGTGCCTGACTAAGGCTTTTACAACCCTTTGAACGCTGCAGCGCCATCTTTCATCCCCTATCCCTGCGCAACGCCGTGTAATCTCCATTTGCTTCAAGCAGTCTTCAACTTAACACATTGCTCACTCATGTTAGGTGTGGATGTACGTTTGCCTTCACCAGCATTTAGGGTTGCCTTGGGGCAGGTGACTGATATACACACCTCCACATGCCCCTATATACCCTTACATACACCTATGGTTACTCCCTATGTAATCCCCTATATAGTAGTTTCCCTAAATCGGGAGACCCCAACGCAGATTCCAAAATTCTATGTGCCTTATAATGGGGACCTCATATAAACCCTACCTACCTATCCCTTTAATCCCTATACAACTCCGGACATACAGCGAGCCCATCATCTGATCTTTGCATAACAGGTCCCGATCTTCATGGCCTGCACCTGGGTCCGCAACATGAGAGTGCTAGTCGAAACTCCTGAAAGGGGTTATATAGGGCATAGGGGAGTATTATAGGGGTTATTAAGGGGGATGCTAGGAGTTTGGACTATGGCTCATGAGAAGCGACTTGGAGGGTCAGTGGGAGAATTGGGGCTATTACATTGCTTAGAGGGGAGTAAAAGTGTATTTACTAAGTCCCCCTGACCCTGCAAGTTTTGATTTCAAGTGCAAGGCATCTAGAAAAGCCCAAGATTATGTATATATATATATATGTATACATACACACCCGATTATACTCTTGTAGTTTCCATTTTCTTTTCCATTATCCTCATATAACCCTCTATATATACCCTATTAGGCTATATGCCATCTCTGTATAGGAGGATTGTTCTGTTCGGTTCCCTGCATTTGCCCCAATTATCGCCTGAACATTCTTGCCTCTCACCCTTAAATCCTAAACCCCAAAACCTTCAACCCTAAACCCCTGAAACCCTAAACCCCCAAACCCTAAGCCTCCTCAAAAGTTTACCTTGGCTGAGGTACCATGGTACTGGCCTGCTTGTGTTTGTTCATGGCCTTCTGTCAGAGCCGCTCGGACCTGCATAGTCCTATAGAGTAGTATTTGATTTGGGAATACTGGGTACATAGAGTAAGATTATATCCTCCTTTTGGGGGTATAGTATTCTATATAAGGAATGTAATCTTACTAGGTTCAAACACCAAAAAAACGCTGCTCTATAGGTTAAACAGGGATTCAAGGGGTAATCTGGGGATTACATAGGGGTTGCATAGGGATTCATCATAGGTGTATGTAAGGGTATATAGGATTATCCAGGGGTATGTGGGGGTTTGCAGCTTTACCATCGCCATGCGGTCCCTGTGTGATCCGCATGGATACTATTCCCACATCACCCTTGCTGATTCCTATTCTAGGGTTTAGGGTTTAGGGTTTCGTGTAGAATCCTGATGCAAAGCACAAACAGGGGACCTTCATTTGGACAGCGCCATTTTTCCGCACTCCACATCTAGCCCAAAATCACCGAAACCTACGCTCGAAACCAATCCCAAATTTCCCCAGACCCTAGACCCCAAACCCTGAATGAACCCTGGACGTTAAATCTTACATTCTAAACCCCACATATATAGATATAGCTTTGTCTACGTATCTCCCTGGATGCCCCTTCACAAACCCTATACTTTAAACCCGAAACCTTCTGAAGGCAAGCAGCCACAAGCAGCTCCGGGCGAGTCTCCAGCCAACTGCGGTGCCATGCTATTCAAAGAGCAGGCCGAGAGGATGGTTTTGGCCTTATAGATTAGGTCCACCCCCCACCCTGTAATAGTGAAGTAGGACCTTAATATAGTCCCTATTATCCCTTACAGTCCACCTAACTTTTAGAGCTCATATTGTTTTGGAGGTTTGTAGGGTTTGCAACGTTTATAAGGTGTTCAGGGCTTGGGGTTTCGGGGGTTTTGGTCTATCCAGCGATCCTACTGTTTGTGGTCACTGTAGGCGAACGGAATGAGAGCCACAGTGTTCATAACAGAGAAGAACACGTGGCCCTTCAACCCTCAAATCAAAGCAATGTAGACCCCTAGTTAAGAAGCCGCTTCCCCTTAATGGGGATTATAATTGGGATCCTAATAGTAAGGCCCTTAAAAGGAGGGGGTCTAGTAGTCACGGGTCTACATTAGTAGTTTCTATTTCGTTGTCCATTCTCTTCTCCATATGCGTCTCCACTATCAGACAACAGGTAGTTTCCAAAGATAGGGGGACTTAATACGGACCCTAAATTGCTATAGTTCCTAATATTAGGCCCCCAAAATGGTACCCCTAAAACTGTAAATCCTCGTATATTCCACCTCACTAAAATCCGAAAGTGGAAGGAACAAAGCCTAAATACTCTAAAGACCTTGCCAGGAGCGCTTCCTGTCCTTGGTTGAGAAGCAGTGTGAGGCCTGGCGGGCCCCTCTTAGATCAGGGTTTAGGGTATAGGCCTTGAGGGCTTAGGGTTTAGGGTTTAGGGCTTGGGGTTTAGGGCTTGGTGTTTGGGGTTTAGGGTTTGGGGTTTAGGTTTAGGGTTTAGGGTTTAGGGTCTAGGTAGGTAGATCCCCAGGAAATCCCACATGGGACTCCTGTAGGGCCTCCTGGCTTTTCCCGACAAGTATGAGAGGTGTCGTGAGGTGCAGGAACCATGACGTCCTTTTCAACATACTTGAGGACACCTTGCTTGTAAGAGACCGACCCCAAGACCTCAAAAAGTCAAGCCCAAACTTCAGAATGTTCCCTAAAGCCTACAGCCCTATGCAGGTGTGGCGGAAAGTGAGGTGCCGCCCGGGGAGTCTTGCAGGGGTTTCGGATTGAGGGTGGGAGTTCTATGGGCTAAAACGGTAGAAACGTTGTTCTGAGGGGGCCAGTTGGTAGGGACTATGGATGCTTCAGGTTCCGAGGTCATATTTCAGCGCTGAACAAAGCGCGCCATCCTCGATTATCAAGTGTAGGGGTATAGTAACTTTCTTGAAGTAGGGTTACCCGGATACAGACCCCAAAGTGCTATACTCCTTATTCTAGGGATCCTCAAAAATTAAAGGAACCCCTAATTTTGGGAAACCCTAAACCCTATTTAGCTCCATATAGCCCTTATGTAACCACTATATCCCTTTTCATGAAGGTCTCCCTAATTTTGATCTCTCTACCTACCTACACCCTAAAGCCGAAACCTATTGCATTCAGTGTCGTCTTCACCTGCTCAGAAGAAATCGGACTGGTGTCCAGCCTTGTGTCAGCGAACGGCCTTCTGCTCTCAGCCCACATGACTAGTGTCTAAACTCCTTACAGGGGGCTATATAGGGGATTATATATATATAGGGGACTATGATAGGGGTTATTACGAGGGATACTAGGAGTTTACACTATTGCTCGCATGGGGATCTGCAAGGACATGTTTCAAGCTTCCTGTGACACCTACTGACACTGTGGCTTGGATGGTAAGGGGGAGTAAGTACATATACGCATAACTCCTCTAGGCCACCAAATAACCACAGCTATCCCCATTACCAACCTACCTACTAAGTCCCCCTTACCCTCCACTACCCCCACTGTGGACGGACAGAGTCCTGCATGACCCTACCCACCTGAACCCTAGCAGGGTATCATAGGACACTAGGAGACATGAAGGAGTTTTGCCATCCATTCTGGCAGGTCTTGAGTGGGACAAAGACTTCCCAGCGACAGAAATTGTCTGGTGGAAGCATGTGGGCTCCCATCCACAGGAGTAGTGTAGAAGCCGAGGTGAGCACATACTTCTGGTCTTAGGTTCCTTGTACAGAACTTGTATAGGGTAGCTCTGACAGACATCAGAATGGTAAATCTGCAGGCCCCGACAGTGCCCTCTAAGAATCTATGTCTTACAACGTGCATTGGTATGTGCTGTGCGATTCTTGTTGTGTTGTGGCTGGCACTTCTTGGTGCACACAGCTGACCCGCCCATCAAATACATACTGCCGGTCGAACAGGTGGATGCAGCTTCAAGTTGCAGTTGGCAGAATCATATTTGTCTGACTAAGCTGTATAGAGCATGATTTAGTCATCCCACTGCTTATGAAAGGTCAGAACTGTGGATTGTAGTGAGGGTGTGCTTGGTGTATGCTTGGCAAAAAAGCTTCGAATATCATAGACTACACGTAGAAAAAGCTCACGTATGTGGATACATGAGAATAGACTCCCTCTCATTTTCAGTGCTTTCTCTCTTATTCGCGTTTCAGGAGAGCAGGGAATGTCGGGACGACTAACCCTAAACCCTGGAAGCACCAAAGCCTAGGAAGCCTACCCCTTTGAGCAGAAGCAAGATAAGACCAGCAATAGTGTTAAGAACAGCCTTAATTTTAATAACGCTCGTAAAAGCAAGAATAGGGACAAGAATAATCATAGTACTCATAGTAATACTAGTCACTAATCATAAACCCTAAATCCCAAATCCTAAGCCCTAAACCCTAAGCCCTGAACCCTAAACCCTGAACCCTAAACCCTGAACCCTCAACCCTGAACCCTAATCCTGCCTTGCCATCTTGGCCCACGAGCCATGCTGAGAATAGACGGGTGCCCTTGGCCATGTCCCTGACAGGGAGCGCGCTTCTGCCTCAGAAGTTCAAGCAGTTGGGGATGCCATAGGGATATTACCAATACTGTTACTATTATTACTACTACTTTTACTATGGGGTCTGTAGGGGTTGAAAAGGGTTTGGGCTTTGGAGTCTGAGGTTTCGTGTTTGGGGTTTAGGCTGGAGGGTTTGCAGTTTAGGGTTGGGCACTTGATGTTCTTGAGTTTGGGGTTTAGGACTTAGGGTTTACTGTTTAGGGTTTGCCGTGGCATTCGGGGTTTAGGATTTCACGTTTACGGTTCAGGGCGCGCTTGCTGCCGTTGCAGGCTGCAAGAGCTTGGTCCTCTCACAGTCAACCTCATAATCCTAGCTTGCTACATAGCTTCTGCATTGCTCCCCCTGTTCTTGCAGAACCCTAAACCCCTAAATCGTAGTTTCCATTTTCTTTGCCATTATCTATTAAATAACCCCTAGATAACCACTATATAACCCCTATAACCCCTATAGTTTTGGTTCTCTTTTTCATTATTCCAGAAAGCGGACCCTGGAGAAGCCCTTGGATCACTAATCGTGAGAGGGTACCTTTTTGGGGGCCCCAATAATGAGGACTATAGTATATAGGGGCCCCTTATTTTGGGAAACTACTATATCTAGATTACCATACATCAACGTGCTCTTACTCTTGAGGTATGGACAAAAGGTCCGACTCAATGTAGTCGCCCTCAAAGGCGGGCCCGGCAAATGCTTGCTGCTGGTTGCAACATTCCTGTCAGTAGCATGTTAGACAGGGATATCACGGGCCCAGATTTAGAGTGATATGGGATTCTTCTTTTGGTCGTAGTGTTAAACATACTTTGATTGTGATGTCTGTTGTCAGCGCCATCATTCGCACCTCTGTACCCATCTCTCCGAAAGAATACACAGCCAATAATAGACCCTAAGCCCTAAACCGCATTTTGTGAGAGGGGTATTTTTGTTTCCTTGGGTTACCTGGCCAGGGGGTTTGCATCGTGATTGTGAAGCTCATGACATGTTTCTGCAAGTACGATTCCGGCTGAACCCTAAACCCTGAATCGTTTGTTGCTGTGGCTGATGGTCCGGGCCTCCTTCTGGTGATAGTTAATGAATGAACGTCGCGGCCTTTCAAATTCCATGAAATTCCCACGTTTCCAATCCAAAAGATTTTTGAGTTCAGCGTCGTAAAGTTTACTGTGCCGTTGCACTGTTGTGTTCAGATTGCAAAACGATGCCTGTTGATCTTCGTATGCAGGTTTTCAAGAATTGGGGTAAACCTTTTCGGGGGGTCCCTGCACTGTGATGAGGATTCTCTTGTTTTACGGTCTGCCAGGCAAACCCCAAAATTCTGGAATGCTCCTTACATACATGCACACAGTAGTATGTGTAATGATATGTGTATCTGTATTTATATATACATATATTATACGCACATGTGTTCATAACTTAAATATAACCTATATATATGTATAATATGTATAGGCTAGCATTGAATAAGCAGGGGGTTGCTGACCAGCCTCAGGTGAAGGGACCGTAGAAAAGCTCCTCGTCTGCGTCGACGAAGAAAACACTGTCGCAACCTCAGGGTTCAGGGTTTAGGGTTCAGGGTTTAGGGTTTAGGGCTCAGGGTTTAGGGCTACGGGTTTAGAGTTTAGGGTTTTGGGGTTTAGTTTGTTTTTGGTTTTAGGGTTTAGGGTTGAGGGTTTAGCTTTTAGGGTTCAGGATCTAGGGTTGAGGGTTTAGGTTTTAGGGTTTGGGGTTTAGGCATGGATGTGAATCCTGCACCACTATATTGCACTAACCATGGTGACCATAGTACTTTGGGGATCCTCAGTGGTGCTGGATTGTCTGCATCCACTGTATTTGTGTCGGCGGCGGTTGCTGTAGGAGTGTTAGTAGTTATGGTAGCAATGGTAGTTGCAGTACCAACAGCCAGGTCGTGAATAGTCGGCGAGATGGGCAGTGCCAGCCGCAAGTGTTTAGGATTGGTGATGTGAGTAATGAGGAGTAGAATGGGTCGCAGCACGTCGTGTGATGATGGTCGTGTCTAAACGAGCATGGAGCAATATCGCAGTCAGAAAGGCAAACACAAGACGAGTTAGCAGTAGCGCTCCTTCTGTGTTACAATCTATTCGGGAACAAGATTGCGGTTGCTCCAGCCCCGGCGTCTCGTCGCAGGTTGCGCAGCTCGTGTCGAAAATCCGGGCAGCACTAGCAAAAGCCCGCGTTGGAGGTCGCTTGCTGAGGCCGGGGTTGTGCTGCTGTTGTTCTGCTTATGTTCCTATGTCATCTAGGTAGGGGAAATCTAATTTCCTACATTCCTTCAGAATTACTGGTACAGATAATGCTGGTATTTAGGAACATGCCTGCCCTTTTTGTCCTTTCTCTTCTGGTTGCTACAAGAATTCATGCACACTTTAGGTGGACGCCTCACCCTGTAATAGTGGGGTATAATAGGAATGCAAAAGGACCCTGATGTAATCACCATTATGCATCATGGTCACTATTACAGGGTGGGACGTCCACCTAAACCATACCGAAACCCTCAACCCTCAATTCCAAACCCAATACCTTAAACCCTAAATCCAAAACCCTACACTCTAAACCTATATATCTACCTAACGCATACTTCGGGACCCTCAAAGAAGCTGGCTCACCTCGCTCCGCGCCAGGCTGACCAACGCAAAACAAGCACACCTGGCCGATGAAGATCGGGTGGCTGGGCTACTGTTAAGGAATTGAAGTTAAGCTATAGTATTCCATATAACGGAGACTAAAATGGAGAAGAGAGCGGAAACTGAAATGGAAACTGGGTAATGCAGAGGCTTAGGAACTTAAGCTAAGTTTCTATGATAAGGAAACCCGATCATCCGCTATGTACCCATATTGTAATAACTTACATCATTAAGTTACTGTAGAAACAGCTAGGCAACCCTGTTATGTACTCTAAACACATACTGTGTTTTTTTAAACTAAGTTTCTACAATGAGGAAGCCCCATCATTTACTGTGTACCCATATTATGGTAATTTACATTAACTTTCTATAATAAGGAAACTCTACTATTTACCATGTATCCATATTAGGATCACTTAAATTAAGTTTCTATAATGAGGAGACCCTATCATTTTGTATGTGCCCGTACTATGGTAACCTAATCTAAGTTCCTTAAAAGCAACCCAGGTGGGGGATGCACTTCGAGACGGGGAAGAAGTACTGGCGGCACCTGGCTCAGTTCCAACTGAGGATGTGGGAGTATTTGGGGGTCTCCCATAGTTATGTGTACCTTTTTGGGGGTCCCTATAAAAAGGACTATAGTCTTTGGGGGTCTATATTGGGGTCCCCTTATTCTAGGAAACTACCGTTTCACAGAGACCTACCGTAGAAGTATGTAGCTAGATCTAGGCTTGTGTATGTACATGTTGGGATCATTCAGAACATAGGAGAATCTGCGGATTACAGAGGCCTGTACTGATTCTGAGAAAGTCCCATGCAAACAGCTGGGAGGAGCTTGATTGGGGACATGAGTTCTCAGGTGGATTTATTGAGTACTGATGAGGGTTTAGGATTGAGGGACGCTGATGCATGGTGGATGTCTTGTGCACCTCTGCAAGCAGTCAAGTCGGAAAGCTGACGGTGCTCAAACTTAACCTCGTGCAGCCATGTTTGGTCGGCAAAGTTTTACCTAAACCTCCATAGCATCTAGAAAAGTAACCTTTCTGGCTACTTTTGAGGAGTTCAGGCCATGATTTTTACCTACTGTTGGGGTCCAGGTAATTGTCTGAAAAAGCAAAGTCATGCAAAACCCATGTACTTTTCAGTTGGCAAGGATCCCCTATGCTAGTTTCCATGAAGGGGGACCACTCCAAAATAGACCTGGTAATATAGCAGTTTTTGGAAGCCCCCAGATTTCCCTAAACCCTACACGCTAAACCTTATAAACCCTACACCCTAAGCCCTAAAACCGAAATCCTACTTTCTCCAAAGAGCTGTATCTTGATTTCACCACCGAAGCCAGCCATGAAGCTTTACAAGACCGACCAGAAGCCCAACACCGCCCACAGACCCTTCTAGTTTAGGGTCTAGGATGTAGGTATGAGGATTTTGGGGTTTAGGGTTAGGTTTAGGGCTTTAGGGTTATATAGGATTTGCTCAGAGCTCAACGGACATTATCACTCAATGAGCTCCGGGAGCCCTAAATCTGAGCCACAACTTAGGCCCTAAGCTCTTAACCTTTGGCCTGAAACGTTACACTTTGGACCCCAGTTTTGAAAAACCTTAGACCCTAAACCCTACAACCCTGAAGCCTACCCTAGGTTCTTGTCCGCGAGCTGGAAGACCCGGCCAGCAGGCGATTGGGATCCAGGTTGCAGGGTCACGGTTTTAAGGTTTAGGGCTTTGGGCGTCGGGTTCAGGGTGTAGGGTTTAGAGTTTTAGGGTTTAGGGTGTTCAGAGGGATTACGTGGGTTTCTGAACATATGGTTTCCCTTAAGTATGGGTATAACATGGGGTTTCTTCCAGTCAAGGGCTCAAGTTTCTCAAGCTGGGGCCTTTCCAAAATTAGCTTGCCTGTTTAGTATATTGCGGTCCATAATTGGACCCACAGGGTAGCCTAGGGATATGACGGATTAGAAGGGGATCGAACTGGCTGTCCTAACGATTTTATAGGGCTATTTAAGAGGCCTTCAATAAGCATGCTATGATATGATTGCTATTGACATGAATACGTAACCGTATTCTTATCATTACTGTCATTTTTTGTTATTTCCATCTTTATTATGATTATTATCATTATTGTTGCTACTGCTATTATTTAATCGCTTCCCCCTAATAATAAACTACGTCCCCCCCCC
>CAJNIZ010046460.1:81825-96377 GCA_905231905.1 Symbiodinium pilosum | reverse complement strand
GACCTCAAACCCCCCCTAATTCATTATTGTCTGGCTCCTTTTAAAATAGTACAGCCCTTTTAAAATGCTCATGAGGAATTTTAGGGTCCCGGATTTATTATTTATTATTAGGGTGGGTTTTATTAATGTGGGGAAGGGATTAATACTTCACAGTTCCTACTACCATCAGCATTACATTTTTGGCTCCTGGGTACCCGTTATAAGCTCATGTGGGTTTATGCAACGTAGGTGAAGAGCAATTTGGCTGTAGGGATTGGGTTTTAGGAATCAGGGGTGAGACTTTTGTGGGAATGAGACGGGCTGAGAGATCCCAGCAATTTGTAACAGGAAGGGATTAGAGCGGATTATTAGTAGATTTAGGATCGACTTGCCTGGGGAAGACTAGATAGATCTGGTCATGCCTCACCGCCATTGTTTCTATGGCTGTCGTTGTCAAGCCTTTGTAGGTTTGCTCGACTGATACAGACATCACTTCATGCTTGGCTATGCCCCTGACATACAGGTTCAGCAATAAGCACTCAGTAAGCATTTTCGTCAGTATCGCCAAGAATGCCAGAGCCATGGTAGATTTAGCATGGCGTCTTTTCTGGGCTCCGCGGTTAAAAGCTTGGGCAGCGAAGGACTTGAAGCATGTATAACTCCTATACATAACCCCCTATCATAAAGTAGTTTCGATTTTATTTTCAATTATCCCAATATACTTCTATATAATGTAGTAGTTTTCATTTTACTTTCCCTTATCCCAATATACCCCCCGAATACAACACTAAGATTACCCAGGGGCTTTTCATGCCTGTCAAAGACTCACCAGGGTGAGCCAACTCTACATCCTTTGATGCCCGTTTGTGGTACGTACTCCTAAATCCCCAAACCCGCCGACTTAGCAGGGATCCTCGTTACCTACATTTGATGAACCTCAGGATCCGTCTATGAACCCCAACAGCCTGGACCGACGCCCTGAAACCTAAGGTTTGAAGTCTGGTTCCGCAGCTTTTGTAGGTGGGTTATTTAGGGTGTAGGGGTTTAGGGTTTCGGGTTGAGGAGTCACAGGGAACCTTAACATGTGTATGTTTGGCAGCTCCTTGGATTATGGGCGCATACTGGGATCCCATTTGTTAGACCCTTTGAACCCTGAACCCTCGACCCTAACGCCTGAACTCTAAACCATAAACCCTAAATAGTAGTTTCCATTCTCTTTTCCACTATCCTTATATAACCCAATATACCCTAGAACAACCCCTACAATCCCTGTTGTTTCCATTCTCTCTTTCGTTATCCATATATAACTGCAGTTTCCATTTTCTTTTCCATTATCCCAGACAGCAGATATTACCTTATACTATCCCTAGATTAATCCAGGCAAGCTACAGCAGACTTCGGGGCAGCTACTGCAGACTTCGGCGTTGGAGCCCAGGCTCCTTTTTGGGGTGCGACTGACATCCAGCCTTTAGGGATTAGGGTTTAGGGTTTAGGGTTTTAGGGTTTAGGGTTTTAGGGTTTAGGGTTTAGGGTTTTAGGGTTTTAGGGTTTAGGGTTTAGGGTTTAGGGTGTAGAGTGCTGCCCCCACTCAGTAACAGTTGGATAATGTTTATAATATAGTTATATTTAGCCACTAGTATGACCCCTGGTATAGACTGTTACTGGGTGGGGGCAGTACCCAAGGTTTAGGGTTTAGGGTTTGGGGTTAGGGATCACATGGGTTGTAGGGTGACGGTGAGGCATGATTGACGTGGTGTTTCAGTATCAGGCAGTATAACGGGTTTAGGGTTGAGGGTGGGGGGACTTGGTTATGGCAATTTCGGCTTTGCAACCTGCATGCTGAGCCCCAGAAGCCTTCCTCTTAAGATGAGCACTACATCCTACATCCTGAGCCCTCAGCAGCGATTGACCAAGTCCTGCTTCAGCTTCCCAATTGAGGGCTCAGGGTTCAGGCCTTTGAGTTTAGGGGTGCCAGTTTCGGAGTTGGGGGGGTTTTGAGGCCGTGTCTCTGATGACAAGACTCCCTGTTCAGGGCGGCAAGTCTAAGTTTGGAAAGTACACCTAAGAAGACAAGAATTCTAGCACGAAAAACCTCAAGTCCTGAGCTTACTTCCAGGACCCACCTTGTGCCCTAAAAGGGGCATATATGGCCCCACATAGCGGGTATTTAGTGTATATAGAGGGTAGATGGAGGGTCTAGGTCCATCAAAGCTCCAAAGCTCAAAATCCTGCACCCTCAACCCAAATCTCTCCTCCCAACCCCATGGACTCATGCATTGCCCTCCCTCAAACCAACAAGGAACCCCGTAAAGTCCCCCTGTAACCGTATTGGGTGTACACTCCCGCGAACTAACATGGAAACCCAAAAGGGGCCCTATGAAGACCACAGTCCCTCTAAAAGGGGGCTATATGGGTTTCCATGTTAGTTTGGGGGAGTGTAGGGGGTTTAGGGTTTAGGGCGTTTTAGTTTTGGGGAGGGTAGCTGCCGTCGCTGAATCCAGGACATGGGCTACACCAGCGAGCCACGATTTGTTGCAGCAGAGGCATGCGCCGTGTACTGGAGTAACATGGAACTAGGCACTTTGGGTTTAGGGTCTCAGGTATTGGATGAATCCTCCCACCCCAACCGCTTGCCTCGCCATAATCTTTGATGTAGTCATGGAGAAGGGCCTGAGTATCCAATACCCTTGAATTCTGGAATATGCATAGCTGCACCAGGCTCCTTCTCATTGATCTTTCGGGTTGCTGTTAGGGAATTTAAGTTGAGTTACAAGAGCAAGGAAGCCCTCTCAGTTACTGTATGCCCATATTCTGACTTAACCCCGAGTTCCTCAACCATATATACCTACATTATGGTAACTTAAGCCGTAGACCCTACACCCTAAACCCTACATACCCATATTGAGGTAGCTTAATTGAAGTTCCTTAACAGCAACCCAGTCTTAAATGCGTAACCTTGCTGAAGGCTGCTTGTTCTAAGTATCCTAACATGGAACTTAACGCCCTAGACTCTAAAGCCCACATCCTGAACCCTAAATCCTAGATCCGGAGCGCTAGATGCGAAAGCCTAGACGTCAAACCCAACTAGGTGCCCCAGTAGTACCCTTTTCCTTTTTTTGGTAGGGTCTCCTTATTAAAGCTGAATATTAGGAAAAAGGGGCAAACTCTAAACCTCATATGTTCCTACATATGCATATCTAGCCCCTAGAAAGTTACCCCTATTATTTAAGGGTGACCGGAGAACCTTTGCTTTATACCCTGCTTAAGGCGGAGGCAGCTACACTCCGGGCAGGGCTGCGAGAAGAGGTAAGGGGCTCGTCTGCGCCGTTGTCAATGTTAGAATGGGGGTTTCCAAACTTGGGGGTCCATTTTGGGGGTCCGAATGGTAAGGAACATAGTATGTAGGGGTCTATATGGTGTCCTGTAAGCCCTGAGCCCCTATTTTGGGAACCCTAAACCCTAAACCTTAAACTTCGCACTGAACCCCCATTTGGGAAACTACCACATTGCGAGGGTTCCAAGAATGCCCTGTCCTTGAATTTGTTTGGGGAACCACGGGCCCGACTGCAATGGAGAACTCAATGAAACATGCAATGGAAACTACTACTTAATGTTTTGGTTAATCTTTCAGGATCCTACCCTATTAGTGGAGAAGCAACTGCAAAAGCAAAATCGACATGACATGAAAACTGGTGGTCTGGGATATACAAGATTTGCGTTGGTCAGGTGTCTGCCTATCTTGGATTATGCTAAGGTTCCTCAAGTGTTGTAAGGAATATTTGCGAGCTCACTGGTACTTTCTCCTCCCCTGAAGCTGACATGATTCCCAGAAGTGCGGCTGCATAGACTAATTATTGTCCTTTAATTTAAGAAGAGGCCCACTATAGAAGCCTAGATAATTCTCGATATTGTGATCCCAGATTCTTCAATATAGGTATGGTATAGGGTACCTCAAATAGATCTCAACATGGTATAGGTACTTATTCATAGTAATCTCTAAAAAGCACCACAATCAATTTACTTTTTCATTTTCTTTGGCATTTGATTTTCCATTTTTTGTTCTGGATGATGCTTCTACAGAACAGGCCTTACATTCCAGGTGCACATTTAGAAGGGCCCCTGCTCCCCCTACTTGGAGGGTCCGGGGGTCCTTGTAAACAGTTCAGCAATGACTGTAGTTGGGGTGATAAACAGGGTTGAAAGGGGTAAAGTTAGAAGTGTATGTATAAAGTCCTGCGACCCTCCAAGTCTTGGCCAAATTATGAAGACCTCACCCGACATCACCCCAAAAATAGCAACGGAGTCCAAAAATGGTTAAGTTCAGGACTTGAAATCTTTCTGAAATGGCCAGCCCTAGTAATAAATCTTCGCTCTCATGCTGTAATGGTATTACTTGGGAGGAGTTTATGATTAGGGGGGTAAGACGGGGTAAGAGGTTCTGCTAGTACACATTTTCCCCCTAATATATGCTGGTATTCTGCTGGGAGGCTGATGATTAGGGGGCGAAAGGCTTCATACTCCAGTCCAGGGGATTATGAGCTTAGGAAATCCACGCCTGCGCCAAATCTGTATAAGGTTTTCTCATACCAGCGCTCTCCTGTCTACAAAGTTTGCGTAGCAACTGTATGTCTGTGCTAGCAGTCGCATTGCATCCAAGAAGTACCCCACACTCCTAGACCCCGCACACAAACGCCACCACAGAACCTGACATCTAGAGTGATCTCCCCAGTATCACAAAATATCCCTTACGTGACTTGTCCTCCTTTCGGAACGACTTTAATCGCGGTTCTAAGCCCTAAACCCTAAACCTTAAACCTAAACCCTAAACCCTAAATCCTAAACCTTAAACCTAAACTCTAAACCCTAAATCCTAAACCCTAAACAGTTACCTAAACCCTAAACCCTAAAATCCTAAATCCTAAGCCCTAAACCTTAAACCCTAAACCCTTCACCCCTAAGCTGCTCAAACCTTAAGCTGTAAGGCCAAACCCCAAATCCCAACAGGGTTTAGGGTTTAGGGTTTAGGGTGCCAAAACCCAAGGCCCTGAAATCCAATCCCGCTACGCCCTTTCGGGGACTAGGTCCTAGGTATTCCAGTCGTACCCTTTTCCCTTTTTCTTTGGGGGTAATCTCCTTGTTAAAAGTGACCATTCGGACAAAGGGTACCCTCATTTTTTAGTGGTTGCTGGGAGAATATAACCCCGAATATACTATGATATGCTATAATATATTATGATATTATGATATAGCCGCCAAAATGCTATTTAGGGGTTTGTGCGGAACCTAGAGGACAAAGCTCCAAGCCTACCAGCCTACTAAGACTCAGCCCGAAAACGCTCAAACCTTCAAGCTCGAAATCGGTTTCGTTGTGACTTCAATTCCTGAGGTTTAGGGTTTTAGGTTTAGGGTATAGGGTTTAGGGTTGAGGGACCAACCTTCTTCCTAACCAGGTGGTCCCACCCACTGCGCCCATCAGCGTCCTGTCTGGCGTGGCGACTGCAGCAGAATTCCTGCCAGGCTGGAGGATTTTGGGGGCTTACGGTCTATGGGTTACTGTAGAGCCTACCCGAACCCCCAAAGAGGACCAACATCCATAGACAAAAAGTGGTCAAAAGACCAGTTTTCAACGTACTTTGAGGGTTTCGGGTCTAGGACGTAGGGGTGAAGGTTTGGGGCTTGGCGTTGAGGGCTTTGGGGCTTAGGGGCAATCCCCTGCCCAACGAGGACCCCGCTCCGACCCGCAAGACACGCCCAAGGTGATATCTTTCTACTGGGGCAGTAGCGCTTGCTGTAGGAGATTGTGGGGTTTTATTCTCGGGGGAAGCATCTGGGGGATATAAGATGGCCCCCACCCATCATAGGGGGTTGGAATATCGGTGTTACAGGTGTAGTCGGGGCTATAGTACCCTAAATCTTAAACCCTTTACTTAAATGCTTTACCTGGACTATACGGATTCACAGGGCATGCCTCTTACGGATAACAGGAACCTTATTTCAGTTGTTAAGAATCCTTGCAATGGTCTCGGTATCCGGTTTTCCTCCATTCCCCGACATCAGTAGCTTTTCTTTTCGTAGAGTGTTTTTGTGTACCTCGAGCAACTTTACTCTAAACCCCCAAATCCGAATCCTGAAGCACACCTTGCCATGTCTTGATGGGCATGTTGTCGGGACGCGACGGTTGCTACCTGGAGTAGTGTCATGTGGGAGTGTCTCAAAACAGTTCGGACCACAAGGGGAGTATTTGCTGGCCGCAGGATGATATTGGAGTTTGTTTAGGCCCCAACTTGCATGGCCCCATATATACCCCTATACAAGCACAATTCGCTATCCATTTTCAAATACACTTTCCATGCGATTCTCCATTTTTGGGGTAATGGTGCACCCAAACCCTATGTGACCCAAATAGGTCCCTTTCAGAATCCCCGAAGTAGACCCCACAACTTCTGCGGCTCCACATGTTTGATTTGAACCTGGAGAGCACGAACTCTGGTCCCTGGTTGGGGACTGAAGTGTATCCGGATGTTCTTTTGATTCTATTCAGTTTTGGAACCTACCACATCCGTGACATGTAGGTCCAGCGGAGATTTTCGAGGAAGACTTGAAAGCTACTGCGAACGTTCGGATGGCCGCCGGCACAGCATTTAGTAGGATGAGTGGAGTAAAGGGTTCAGGTTCTGGGTCTTGGTGTAATTCAAAGGACAGGGCTCTAGCACGCTTTGGTGTTCAAGCCGAGCATATATAGATCTAACCACATATATATATATGTATATATATATATAGCTATCCATGCGTAAGTATATCAACGCTGTATGATTGTGGAGCTTCGTGTTGGGCTTGCTTGCTGCCTTTTAATTTGGGCCCCCATAGACAGATTCCTTGCAATTTAACAGGTTTGCATAAGCCATAAAGCCTAAACCCTAAATAGTGTTCCCTTGTTCTTTTCCATTATCCCTATATAACCCCAATATAACCCCAAAAGGGACCAAATTCAAACAAGCCAAATCCCAAGACCCGGTTCAAAGACATGGCTCAGTCGCCCTTTCCATTCTGTCATATACGGATCTGTAGGGTTTAGGATTTAGGGTCCCAGGGTTTTAGGGTCAGAGTCTGGGGATATGGAACGAAACATGGGAAATCAATCCAGAGGACAGTAGAACCTAAACCCTAAAACCCTAAACCTTTAATCCCCTAAACCCTAAATCCCTAACCCCCAAACTCCTAAAGCCCCAAACCTCTGAAGCCCTAAACCCTAAACCTCAAGCCCCTAAACTATAAGCCCTGTATAAGGTTCGTAAGCCTTAAAACCCAGTCAGTCCCGCTTCACGTTCCATGGAGCCGTGAATAGGGCACATCGAGGGACGGCTGTCTTCGCGAAAAGGCCAACCTTCAGGTGTTCTAGGGCTTAGGGATATGGTTCAGGGGTTTAGGTTTATTGCTTACTCTTGGGCGTATAGGATTTGGGGGCTAGGACGGGGATGTAGTCCCCCGTGTTTTGTGTGAGCCGCTTCCGGGCTTCGAGTTTTTTCAGAAAAGTTCGGTTTGAGGTTTAGGTGTTGTGATCTAGTAGAGAGTGTAGACTGCCCCCGAGTCCTATCACTCATGACTAATTAAGCAAACTTGTCTTGGTAGGCGGAATCCCAAAGAGCCTAGAAACACAGCTCCTAACAAAGTAACACCCTTGCAGAAACCCTAAACCTGGACCCTAGAACTGGAAAAGCCCTTCTGGTGAGGGCCCGTCTGGAGTGGTCTAAGATTGATTATGATGCAATTCTATCTGCAGGTATGTGCTATGCGACTTAGAGAGCTTCTTGCAAGTGCTTGATAAGTACGTCATCCTGAGCCCTTAAGCCCAGACCCTAAGCCCCAAACCTCAAAACCCTGAACCCTCAGCCCCAAATCATTGCATGCCCTCACACCCGACATCACTCCCTATACCTCCAAACCCTAAACTCTAAACCTTAAGCCCCCAAAACTCCAAACCCCTATAAACTCTAAACCCTAAACCCCCAAAACCCAAAAAATAAACTCTAAACTCAAAACCCCCAAAACCCCAAACCCTAAACCCTAAACTCTAAACCCTAAACCATCCAAACCCCTACAAACTCTAAACCCTCAACCCCTCAACTCTGAGGCTCCGGCCAAAATCGGCAAGGACCGGCCCAAGCGTGTTGGCATGGCCGACTCCTCTTGGAGGGGGTGTATAGGCGTTATGTAGGGGATATATTGGGATAATGGAAAAAAGGGAAACTGCTATGATGGGATATATAGGGTTTAGAGTTTAGGGGGGTCACTCCCCCAGCCAGGAATGGATGCCATAAAGGACCATTGTAGGTATATTTAGGCCCTGTTATTTCCATGTTTTTGGGGCCATTACTGTGGGGGTGTAGGGAATTTAGGGATTTAGGGTGCTAGGCTTTGAGGGATTTAGGTTAGTGGTCTTTGAGGGTTTAGGGTTTAAGGCATAGGATTTAGGGGCTTTAGGGTTTTAGTGTTTTAAGGCATTTCATTTAAGGTTTCAAGGTTATAGGGATTTAGGGCTTCAGGGTGTTAGGGTTTAGGACCTCAGGCTTTCTTGGTCTTTGCTGTTTCCGGTTTGGGGTTAAGGTATATTCGGGGCCCCCAGAAGTTCTTCTGAGGGGGCTTGTCTTGCCTGGGGGAGATTTAGGAAACTACCGGGTTCAGGGTGAGGGTTCAGGGTATGAGGCTCAGGGTTTAGGTTGCTTGGTTGTTTCTCAAAACAGGCCCTGGGGATCATACCAGGTGTATGGCAGTTTTATCCGCTTGAGATTGGTATTGGGTTGAAGCCAAAGCAGCTTTTCATTCCAGAACCACAGCAGGTCACTTGTTGGCATGGCCGACTCCTCTTGGTGGGGGGTGTATATAGGGGTTATATAGGGGATATATTGGGATAACGGAAAGAATGGGAACTACTACAATGGGTTTAGGGTTTAAGGCTTAGGCATCCAGTCCAAGGCTCTCCCTTTTGGGGATTGGATGGTGGCTGGAATTGGCATTTGTCATGCAATCAGTTTGGACCCCGCTGCGAACAAACGGAAGAGGGTGAGAGACATCTTGTGCTCTGAAACACAGGACATTCTAGAAGCAAGGGGGGGCCCAACATAAACCCCCAAAAAAACTGAACTCCTCATTACAGGAAACCCCCAAAAAGAATCCCTAACCCCATGATGTGTCTTGCTGTGTTGCCTGAAGGAGCAATCTGGGCGTTTGCCTAGATGTGACTGGGAGGCCGGAAACTTTTTCTCAAGCATTATGTTAAACTGTTGGTCTTACTTCATGGGTTTTTATGACTAATAGTGATAGTATTCCTATTCTCACATTTTTTTTCTTAGTTTTCGTTGCTACTATCATTAATATTGCCTTCTTACTACTACTACTACTACTACTACTGCTGCTGCTGCTGCTGCTGCTGCTACTTCTACTACTGCTACTACTACTACTACTACTACGATCATTGCTACTCTATTGCTGTTACTGTTGCTACTACTCTTCCTATCACCATTACTATTGCTGCTACTACTCCTGTTGCATTCTGCATGCATGGCTTGAGGGCTGAAGGTTTGCGGCTTTGGGTTACTTACCGGTTCTCAGTAGGGAACATCTTATGTAGAGGTTGTACTAGAGTTATCTTCCCTTATTCCCTACTAACAGCCAGTAAGTTTATTGAGGCTTAACGTTTGTTTTGGGAGCCTCGGGTCGCCGGCCGAGAATTTGGTGGTTTCAGGCTCAGGGAGACCGTCTGAACTTTAAACCCTAAGCCCTAGATCCTAAAGCCCAAGCCCTAAACCCTAAAACCTAAAGTGCAAACCCTAAACCATGACTGGGGAAGTAAATGTAGCCTGTAGTTGGGTGGTCCAGGGTCCATCCTTAATCCGAAGAAGGCCTTTGAAACTCTGAAGGACCCTGGGCCATCAAGCTCTTTCTGGTCTTGGCCCCCCACATGAACTCCAACCCTAAGCTCGCAATCGCCATATCCCCAACGTTGAATTCTAAACCCTATTATAATATGTAGTAGTCTCCATTTTTCCATTATCCCTATATATAACCCTATTATGGTATGAATGTAGTGGTCTCCATGTTCTTTTCCATTATCCCTACATAGCCCCTATATATATACATGTACCCCATTATAATCTACTAGTGCTTGTCAAGGTTGAGCAGCTGACTCCGCACCTGCGTGAGTATGTCGTAGCACGCTTCAGAGAGGCAAGGAGCGTAAGTGGAGTTACCGAAGCCCCAAGACCTTTAGAAGGGGTTATATAGGGATTGTATAGGAGTACATTGGGATCATGGAAAATAGAATGGAAACTGCTACTTAGGGTAGTTTTGGGTGCGAAGTAGCCTTTTGGCTACTATTTTGGGTTTGGGGCCTTTATCTTACCTACTGTGTGGACCAGGCTGTTAATGTGGCTCAGTGTCAAGCCCTTAAACCCCTAAACCCATTCACCCTAAGCCCTAAACCCTTAAGCCCTTCAACCCTACACCCTGAATTGGGACTTGGCTAGATGGAATTTGATCGTCCAGAGGGATGATACGAACAAGTTATTGTTAATAAGGAAGATCATTCAAGCCCTCAGTATACTAGAGTGCCATGTCTATAGTCTAAGGTTTAGGGTACAGGATTAGGTGGTTAGGGAACGTGGTAATTAGGGTCACTCATGCAGGAGTTTACCGTCAAGCGTAGGCCTTTGGAGTCAGGATTGTAGCTACGCCTGGGTGTGTCTACGAAGTGGGGGTGGTGAAAGGTGGAGTTTAACACGAGGGTTTGGTAGCCCTGCCGCCTAAAATGTTGGACCATCTGACTACCATATGGGTGGTTGTCAAAAAGATGGTCCCTTCGTGGATCCCTATTATAATACGGCACCTGATATTTAGGGTACCCCAAAAGGGATCATAATTTTGACAACCACCCATATGATTGTCATAGGGTCCTAGTTTGGTAGGTTGCGGGTGGCCAGGGATTGTGGGCTTGTACTTAAGTCAAGGGTTCAGGGTTTTTGGTTTAGGGGTTTAGGGCTCAGGGTTTAGGATGTCTCAATACTATGATCCCATTTATGATGATCCGTATTAAGGGGAGGCGTTTTATTAATCAAGGGTCTACATTCCCTCTATAAACCCAGACCCTTTTACAGCCATACACAACCAGAATCCCGTATCGTTTTGCTGGACCCTAAATCCTACCTACCCCTACATGAGCCCCTTATGTAATCCCTTTTCTTGTGGTAGGCGTAGTGAGGGATCAGGTTGGCAGGCTGTGGAGTCCAGCCCCATTCAGCCAAAATAATTGCCCATACGCGGTTTAGGGTTTAGGGCTCAGGGTTTAGGGTTTAGGTTTTAGGGCTTAGAACATTTACGGTTTGGGGCTTCGGGGTATTGCGCCCATGACGGAGGCTGAGACGGAAAAAGAAACTGAACCTGAAATAGAATTTACTATCTTGGGATCAAGGTTTAGGGATATTGCCCCGGGAATGGAGAATCACATGGACAAGAACATCAACATGACATGGAAGCTACTATTTCGGGCTTCGGGAATCGCATGGAGCAGCCAAGTGGAACACGATATGGGAACTGGGCTTATACATAGGGTTACATACTAGGCAGATCATCCGGTGGGTCATCCAATATCATCCAGTCAGTTGAACAAGTTGCCCAAAAAACGATTATGTGAGCTGTAGTCTAAACTGATGAATGGGGGTTATATAGGGGCCTATTATAGGGGTTATTAGGGGCGATACTAGGAGTTTAGACTCTAGCTCATCCACATAGAACTAGCTAAACATCACGGTCGACTTGCATTTGGGTCTGGATGAGGCCAAGTGTGTCTTCCTGGCAGGACCAACTGCACTCAGCCCGGAAATGCTAGACCCCAGGTTTAGGGTTTAGGGCTTGCATCCTAATGTTCCAAGAAAACATTAACCAGCACCACATAAACTGGCGGTGGAAGGGTCCCCTGTATTGGCAAATCGATCCCGGGAGCTAAACCCCAAACACCCAGCAAACAAAACAGATGTTAACATGTAGTAGGCGTTCCCCTACACCCCTTCAATCCCTATATCTCCCTATGTAACCATCATATATCCTTATATCTCACTATATAACCCCTGTATAGCTCTCTTGCCCCCTCCCGTGCAGATGCATGAAATGCCGGCCGACCCTGGCCACACCTACATCATAGCGGAGACCCCAGACGTAAGAGTTTGTCGAAATTAGGTACGTTTTAAGGGGTTATATAGGGGTTCTATAGGGGTTACAAAGGGTTTGGGGTTTTGGTTTAGAGTTTCTCAAAATTAGGGTTACCTTTTTGGGGCTCCTCTAATAAGGATTATTGTATTTGGGGGTCTACATTGTGAGTCCCCCATTTGGGAAACTGCCACATTGATACAGCATGCTTCGGCTTCAAGAGGAAGAAGACTTAGGGTTTAGGGTTCAATTTTTCATCTTTCATCGTTTTAGAGTTTAGGGTTTTAGGGTTTGGGGGTCTAGGGTTCAGGGTTTCAGGGTTTCAGTCGGAGTAACAGTAGGAGTAGTAGTGTTGTGGTGATAAGAGTTGTCGGTGGCCGCAGATGTAGAAGAAGAAGTAGAAGGCCGCTGTAGCGGTAGTTGTGGTTGTAGTGCCAAACCCTAAACCCTACATCCCTAAACCATAAACCCAACATCCCTAAACCCTAAATCCAGAAACCCAAGATCCCTAAATCCTAAAAGCCTAAACTCTAAACCCTAATGATGGTGGCGAAGAACGGGAGGACATGAGTCCAATAGGAGATTTACATGGTGCCGCCGCATTTCCAGCAATTCCTATACCGGGGTTTCCCAAACTCGGGGTACCTTGTTGGGGGTCCCCCATAAAGTGGATTATAGTAGATATTGGGGTTCCCATATTAAGGGGAAGTACCATGCAGATTCTTCCCTTTTGTGCTGAGCGCAAAGACTCCCTGTAGTATTGAAAAGCCGGTGCCGGGAAATGCAACTGCGCGGGATATGTCATGTGAGCTATAGTCTAAACTCCTAGTATCCCCATTACGAACCCCTATGATCCTCCCCTGTATAATCCCCTATATAGAACCCCCTTCAAGGAGTTTAGATTATGGCTCACCTGAGGGAGGGCTGTGTTACTTGCAGCAGGAGGTTGTTAGAATTCCTGTTTTAAGGCAATGTAGGGTCTTGGGATGATGGTTGAAGTAACTAGCCAGCGACCTTGCGTAGCCCAGGGAGATACGAGGGTTTCGGGTTTAGGAGTAGGGTTTAGGGTTGAGATTTAGGGTTTAGGGTTGACGGTTGAGGGTTTAGGGCCGTGACTTCCTGGGGTTCGGTTTATGTCCAAATAGCGCACTCTTGCTTCCCATTTTCGGGACATCCCTAGCTTGCCCATGCATCGGCCTCGCTTGAGCTAGAGTCTAAGCTGCTTAAAGGGGGTTATATGGAGGAGTATGTAGGGGAGCATTGGGGTCTATTAAGGGGGTACTAGGAGTTTTATTAGACAATAGCTCATTTAATCGTACTCCCAAGGCTGGATGCAATGCTTCACTGCAGTCTACTCCCATCCCCTGAACCCTAAACCCTGCACCCCTTCAATTTCGCAAGAAGCCCCAAGGTGTCTCTCCGCCCTCACGAGCAGCCTGGATCGGTGGTTTCACAACTTCCCGTCCACTACAGGCCTAATGCAGCCCAAATAATTGTGTGAGGGGACATGGGGGTTTCCCAAAATTAGGGGAACTTTTGGGGGGCACCCATAACAAGGATTGTAGTATGTTGGGGTCTATATTGGGGTCCCCTAAGGGAAACTACCACACATAGTGTTGGGGAAGGGGGGTGTTTAATTGAAGAAGTTCTGATGGTTAATCTTCTTCAAGTGTAGTTGGGAACGCTAAAGACATGCATATTGTAGATACCACAACACTATTTGGCGTCTAGGCTTCAGGCAAAGGGTTAGGAGGTTGGGATTATGGGAACTCAAGTTTATCATCTACTCATCCCCCCAGGTTTTTATATGCTGAGGACTGAAACATACACCTGACTTAGAGAGTCAGGGGGACTCTAGGTCAATAACGCGGATAATTGGGGTGACTAGATAGTGGTCATGTATGTATATATACATATATATATATATACATCTATATATCTATATGTACTTACTAAGTCCCTCTTACCCTCCAAGTAGGCGTGACGACTGCATGCTGTAGACTCTTTGGCTGGTGGGTGCACTTGGGGTGTCCATGCCTCCCTTCGGTGTAAGGTTTAGGGTTCAGGATTTAGGGTTCTGGGCTTAGGATTTAGGGTTGGTGTTGTGTTAGGATTATTCTGCCCCTATAGAACCCTTATAGAACCCTTATTATAGAACCCTATAAAACCCCTATAGAACCCTTATATAACCCCTACAGAACCCTTTACAGAACCCTTATATAACCTCTCCATACTTGAAACTGGATACCGTTCTTTGCCAGTGTGGCCCGCGTGGACATCATAGAGTTCGAGCGCCTTGCGGGACGCAAAGTCCAGGACTGCGGAAGGGTGCTGCGGGTGGGGGAGTGCTAGTAGGGTTCGGGTTTAGGGTTTAG
>CAJNIZ010046460.1:15472-50502 GCA_905231905.1 Symbiodinium pilosum | reverse complement strand
TTTAGGGCTTAGGGTCTAGGGTGCAAGGCTTAGGGTTTGGCGCTTGGGGTTAGGGACTTGGGAACATTGTTGGGTGAAGGGTTTAGGGCGTTGGGAAGATTATAGACTGGTACACAACCGCTTCTGTATCCCACTCCATACGGAGCTGATTTTGATAATATCTTAGTAAGTAATAGCATTACTGATAGCAACACTAGCAATGTAATATTAATAAAAAGAGGTGTCCTCAAAGCAAGCTTTACTGTAATCTTACTTGCCACTCCGTGGTTTGAATTTTCACGCGGTTTAGCGTTCGAGGGTCTAGGGATGGTGCTATTTCCCGGTACATGAAATCACCCTAAACCCTAAAACTTATGCCTTTGGAGGACCCTCCACCCTGTAACAGTGGTATAGCAGGAATATAATAGGACCTTAATATAATCCTTATTATCCCTTATAGCCACTATTACAGGGTGGGGGTCCACCTAACTTATGCCTTTTAAACGGGTTTAAAGGTGTCTTCTGGGGTATGCCTGGCTGAGATGCTATGCAGCTCATACGTGGCTGAGCCCTAGATCCTGAAACCCCCTGAACCCTAAACCCTTGGCCCTAAACCCTAAAGCCTTGGCCCTAATCCCTAAACCCTTGGCCCTAAACTCTAAACCACTACAGGCTTGGTTTGTCTACCTACGACTTGCGTCTGAGTGCCACGCCTGCCCCGTCCCCCCCCCCCCCTCTCTCTGCCCCCAACATGCTGCAACTGCAGCGATTTGGAGTTTGGGGAGTTATAGGGTTTGGGGTGGAGCTTTCCAAACATTGGGGGGCTTCTTTGTCGGACTCTCTATAACAAGGATATCTTCTTTGGGTTCTAAATCCGGCTCTCTAGGTATGGAATCCTTCCCGCAGAGCTCCTGCTATTGCAGGGTTGCAGCGTACGGCAAGTATCGAAGAGGATGACCCTTGACCTTGAACTGATAAAGCAGGAGCTAGGCTTGCCCAAGCAATATGCATCCTTGATGATGCAGGAGAGTTCACAGGAATGGGGTGTATAAGCGGACCCCCTGTTTCAAATCCCATGTAGTGACATTCAGCGTAGCAATCTTAGAGGCATTGCCAGCAGACACCCGAAGAACTAACTTGCTGCAATGAAGCGCAACGAGCGCCGACAGGCCTCAATGGTCTGCATTCACTTCCCTGTTCGGCTGTCTGCAAGGGTCTGATTACCTTTCTTTTGGGAATCTACGTTGTGCCTAAGTTTGTCTAAATGCCAAGAGTATGAAAGTATGGACCCTGGTATGGCTAAGAGATGATTTTGGCTTGGTTGGGACAGCTGGTCTAGCGCGGTTTAGGGTTTAGGGTTAGGCATCCATCATGTGATTTCGTTGCCACAACCCGGGCTGCTGGAACTCATGCCAAAGGCGATCCTGTTCTCTCGGTATATGGATTAAACAAAAGGACATTACGATTCAATTTTGAATGCCAACCCGCACTTGCCCAAACCACTGCAAAACAACACGGAATAACAAAAAGTAGGAGAACCTGCGATATTCTTGTGACAAGAACTCATGCATGCCCGCAATACTACTGATCCTGATCTTTGGGACTGGCCCAGCATCCCTTCGCCACCATGAGCACGCCCAACCAGTTATACATACACCTATGAAGAGACGTCACGTGTTGGAAGCCTGAATCCCCAGAAATCACTGTAGAATGCCAGTTCCACCTTTTCCATATTCTTGTCCATTTCCTTCTCCGTGAACCTTAAACCCGAATCCCCAGAAATCACTGTAGAATGCCAGTTCCACCTTTTCCATATTCTTGTCCATTTCCTTCTCCGTGAACCTTAAATCTTGAACCCTCAACCTTTTTTGTCTCGTTGCTATCCCCATATGCCCCCTGCTCTAAGCCCTAAACCCTAAACCCGAAACCGCAAGCGTAACCGTAAACTCTAGACCTAAACCCTAAAACCCCAAACCCCAGACCCTAAACCCTAAACCTGAACCCTAAACCCCCAACCCCAAACCCTAAACCCTAAAGCCTACGGAAGGCAAGCCTCCGCTTTGTTAGCGTCTCTCTGGCCCAAGGCAATTTTTTTGGTGTAAGACAGCACAGGCCAGAGTTCAGCATAGACAGTTTAGGGTTTAGGGCTTATAGGGTTTAGGATCCAGGGTTCAGGGTTTCGGGCTCAGGATCAGGTACCTACTTTGGGCCCCCAGGTACTCTTGCCTACGCAGACCGTAAGTATCGTAGGGCCGTGGTGCGGGTGCTCGATTGGGTTGTCCCCTTAGGGGGCAGGCCGAAGTGCTCGGATCTTGTAGAAGAGAGATGCCGGTGCCGCAGCGTGGCCTTTCAGCTGCATAGTGGTGGTGGCAATTTTGTCCTCCTTTTCTGTGTTTTTTTCAAAAACAAGGGGGTACCACCCCCTAAACCCTAAACCCTAAACTACCCTTAGATCCTAGGGATATCTCTGGATTGCATTGCAGATTCCTTGTTGGGGATTCTGGAATGGGAATGCCCATGACTTTAGGAGGGAAGGGGGGCTACTGGTTAAGGTGTGGGGTGGGCCATGACTGTCCCAATTTGGGGTACTGGTTAAGGTGTGGGGTGGGCCATGATTGTCCCAAGTTGTCAAAGGAGCTCCCCACTTTGGAGTACTTGGAAATAATCTTTTTGTTTTTTGCTTTTTATAACCCTTAGGAAAAACAAAACTTGGAATTTTTAGTAGGGTTACGAGTTCCCCATAGCCCAAGCCGGCTCTTGATGAGCCTAAACCCTAAACTCTGCAGTATACACCCTCATGTAAGCTCCTAAATCCCCTTTTAAGGTACCCTATTTTTGGGAAGCTCCACTATGCCCCATAAACCCGTAGATAATCCCTGCTTCCATTAAGCTCCAAGCTTTATTCATCATAAGACCCAAACCTCAAAGCCTGAAGCGACAGCAAAAATCCTAGGCCCTGAACCTTACATGATATGAGCTCCGTAGGCCGCAAGCCTCAAAGCTTCAATCCTAAGCCGTGAGCCCTATATGAGCCCTGTAAGCCCTAAATCCCTAAGCCCTTAACCTTAAATCTTAAACACTAAACCTTAAATGCAAGCTGAGGACTTTTGCAAGTTCCCTCCTCCAATGGACATGAAGTAGAGGAGCCTTTGATGGAGCAGATCTCCTCCAAGGACATAGTTTTGAGTTTAGGTTTAGGGTTTGGGGTGTTCCAGGTTATATGGGGGTATATAGAGATATACAGCGGGGGCGAGGGAGAGGGAGGGAGGGAGGGAGAAACAGCGACAGGGAGGGAGAGAGAGAGAGAGAGAACATGTGCGTGTGTGTGCATATATATATATATATACGTACGTACATACACATGTAGATCTGTCGATCTCTATACAGATTTTTTGATCTAAAGGGATATACCTGGTTAAGGGTTTAGGGCCTGGGGCTTGGCTTTAGAGCTCAGGGTTCAAGGCTCGGGATTTTGGCTTTAGGATATGGAGTTTGGAGCTTCGAGTTTAGGGCTTGCTGTTAAGGGCTAGGTATATGGGGACCTTCCTAACTTTCAACGCAAAGCCCCAAAAGGGGCTCTGCCCAATTGAGTGCCCATGAAATGGGGTGCTTTACATGGGTTGTTCTCAAAACTATGGGCCCCTTCTGGGTATCTATTATATTACGGCACCTTATGCTTATGGGTACCAAAATAGGACCCTAATTTGGGGAACTACCCACATTTAGATGCTGAAGTGAAGAATGAGAGCTTGGGCCCCCCTTTGGGATGGCAGGAGACTCCCTTGCGAAGTGAGCAGCCGGAATTTGTTGAGTCAAGGTTTGCCATGTGGTTTAGGATTAAGGGTGTAGGGTTCTCTCTCACTACAGGATGGGGGTGTCCCGATAGTGGGGGAAGCATTGGGAGGGCATCACCACAATAAGCATTATCGTGTTTTGGCGTCTATATTGGGGTCCCCCTATATCTGCAAGCCCCATCATATATTGTGGTTATATCAGGTTTAGGGTTTGGGGTAGGGGTCAAGGGATAAGAGCATAGGACTCCTCCGAATGCGGGGCTCTTAGTGACCCTACTACATAGACACACATGTATGTGCTGTCTATTGGGATTAGGGTTAATGGTTGGGATTAGCTTGTGGGTTTAGGATTTGGGATGTAGAGGTTGTATGAGCTACTGTCACTGCTAGGGTTGCCGAGGTACAACCTGGTGTGGACCATAGGGGTAGTTTAGTATAGTCCCGGTCCCTAACCTTTTCCCTAATAGGAACCTATGTCCATTATTTAGTTTCATTCTCCATTATCGGGGTAATATACCTAAACCCTAAACCCTAGCTCTAGATGGTAGTTTCCATTTGTTTTTTCCATTATAACCCTATGCAATCCCTAAAAGTATCCACTACATAACTCCTATGCCTATATCTTGGGTGTTCTTGCGTAAGTTTCAGCTTGAGAGGCGTTCTGGGTTCAGGGTTAGGGTTACTACCCCAATAATGGAGAATCACATGGAAAACAAGATGATAAATGACATGGAAATCCTAGGTCCCTTTAAGGGGTATATAGGGACTTATAGGGATATTATACCCCAATAATGGGGAATCAAATGGAAAGGGCATGGACAATGAAATGGAAACTAAGCTTATATAGGGAGTTATAGGGATCAGGCTATAGTCGATTTTCAGACTCCTTTCTTAAGGGAGGGGAAGGCTAGTGGTCCACAGACTATAGATCTTCAGTGTCTCTCTGATGCTTACTGCTTACTGCAATAATCCTATTGTTTTACTATCAACCATGGTGCATGTTTCGTATACACCTCCTTCTAGTCTAGTTTGACAAGACCTAGAGACAATTAAGCCCTAAACCCTAAATTCAACCTAAACCCTAAACCCTAAATCCTAAACCAGGGGAGCACATGGGGCCTGCAATCTTGCAATCGTTCATACCTCAATGTCACCAAGCATTAAACCCTAAGCCCAAGTCTGATACTTAAGATCAGGTTTAGGGTTTAGGGTAATAATAAAGTCGAACCCATCTACCCTAGACAGACAAAAGGGGGCATGTACACAGAGAACCCTTGAAATCCCAAGTCTGATCCTCAAAACCTCTATATAACTCTTTCATTTTCTTTTCTATTATCCCTATGTAGCCCCAATATCATACAGTAGGTTCCATTTTCTTTTCCTAAATCCCTATGAAGACAGTTGGTCTCCTGAAGTGGAGACTTTGTTAGATAGCTACTCAATCATCATATACTTACCCAAAACCTGTACTACAATTACTTTTGCCAACAATTTCAAGTATCTGAATATTGGGTACTTAGACCCTTAGGATATTGCGACACTTAGGAACTCATTAGGTTTTTTTGGGACCAGGAAGCCACTAAACCATGGGAGTGACGGCCCAGGCATCAAGAGAACATGGCGCAGATTCACCAGTCGCTGTACGCATTTCGTTCGGAGCAGGACTTAGCGGTTTAGGTTTAGGTTTAGGGTTTAGGGTTTAGGGTTGTGGAACCCCTGTGGCAGGCGTCATATCAGTGCGCCGCTCCGGCTTTGAAATGTCCACATGCTAGCTAGCCATGCTGTTTGGCATTGCGCTAGATTGCAGGTTGGGGATTTTGGTGGTTTCATTGATACAGCAAGAAACTGCAACGCAACCACTCATGATAGGCCGCGTCGTTGGTTCATGACTGTTTACTATCGCAATGCGGGCGAGAGCACCCATGGCTCTGGAAAGTGGAGCGGGATGGTCTTCAGACGTAAGTCAGGCGCGTACTATAGCAGTGTAACCCTAGATCTCATATGTGGCAAGTATACGTTTCTCACCACATACTTCCCTCAAGCATGCCCTGTGACAGTGCCTGTTTTTAATAACCTCTTTCTGACTGCGTCATCCAGCACATGCGCCTCTCATTCTGGGTCCACTTGTGCGCGCTCTACTGGATTGTAGATTTGGAGGAGATGGCCAACTTTTTGAAAATGGATTATGAAAATCAAAAACAGTGAAGTCAGAGAGGAACCCTAAACCCTGAACCCTAGACCCTCTGGGAGGAAGCTTTGTTGCGAACCTTGTCCACCTTGGTGCAGCAAGTGGACCTTCTCCGAGAGACTGTCGCTCGGTAGCAGGAAAACTTTAGGGCTTACCTGGAAGTGCTCTGCCGACAACCTAGTAGTCTGAGCCTTTACTTGCTAGGCATAGCCTTAAACCCTAACCCCTAAACTGTGGGAGAGTCAGATTGCAGACAAGGTTTGGGGTTGTGATAGCATCAAGCTTGTTTTGGGGCGGGAGGCACCCAAGCCAACAAATGCGATGTGAGCCCATGTAAGCCCAGTATCCCCCTACGGTTGATGCTGTTTGTCATTGTGAACCACGGGATTTGTGGGAGTTTAGTATCCGGTGGTCATGCAGGATTTACAATCAACAGTAGGACATTTGGCTTGGAGTTCCAGGTACGTGTAACCGAAGGTAAAACCCAATTCCTGACCGTCTATTAAGTCCCCGAACACACATACTTCCTTTAGTTGTTGCTACAGTCATAAATGGGGTTTAAGTCCCCCTAAACCCTAAATCCTAAAACCCTAAAGCCTAAACCCTAAACCCAAGTAGTTCTTAGGGGATTGGCATCTCTGACCTTTACCTTGTCACCAAACAGTTTTTTTCTGGTTCTTAGTAAGGAATAAGGGGTGTAGGGTTCAATCCCTATATGGTAGTTTCCCTAAATAGGGGGACCCCTATACAGACCCCAAAATATTACAATCCTTATTGTAGGGACCCCCATAATGGTACCCCTAATTTTGGGGAACCCGCCTATGACACCTGTATATTACATTCCCTTCTTCCCTACCAAACCCCCACTAAATTCTTTTGCTCCCTTCATCATCCTTAGCTGTTCTATTTTGCGGCTTCTGCAAGAGCTATGATTTCATGGTAAGTGCTTGACCAGGGCTTCTCCTGGACAGGATTGAGTCAGACAATCGGGCCTTCATGATAGTTCCATGATCGATCCCGGCAAGTCCTTCCATTGTCGATCTACACAAAGAGATCATAGGCCACGAGCCCCTGGTTTATGCTCATCATTCCTCTTCACGCCCCATCATGAAAAACCTTCACCCGAGCCACTAGACCCAACTCCTTCGAGGATCTTCGTGCAGCACGAGAGAGACGCAGGAGCATCGTGAAACGAAAGATGTCGCAGCATGGCGCCTGGGTTCATACCCTAAGCCGCCCTAAACCCTAAATAGTACTTTCCATTTTCCATTGTCCCTATATAACGCATATGTACCCCTACATAACCCCTATTAGGGTTAGGTTGGATTGAGTTTTGAGGGCTTAATTTTTTTGAGCCTGGAAATTTCCAGGGCCGTCCGACCTTCCAGCAAGGACTGTAAGGACCATATTACGAACGGGCTTAAGAATGTGCTTAGTGTTCAGGGGTTTAGGGTTTTGGGGTTTGGGGTTTGAGTTTAGGGGTTTGGAGTTTAGGGTTTAGGGAAGAGGCATGCCCTCGTAGTTTCGCAAGAAGACCAAAGCAAGTTGATCATCTTATCGGCATATTGGACAATTTCCCGCATGTGCATATGTATATGCAGATGTACTTTTGGTTGGTCAAAAGCCAGCCGCCCGGTGTCCAAAACAAAAAAGTTAGGCACCTCGACATCGTTACCTCTTGTAAGATTGCCTTTGGCGTAAATGCTAGCGCAATCCAGCGCTCTGCTTCCAATTGATATTTGCTAGATCCTCTCCTCGTTTGGGACTGCCTCGCAGCGAAGACTAAGAACCGACTCAATTCAAGGTACGTGTCTCTTGTACTTTGTCTAAGTGTTAGAAGTTTCCTGTGCGCCCGTTGACTGCTGGCTATATGAGCCATAATCTAAACTCCTCAAAGGGGGTTATATAGGGGATTATATAGGAGACTACTATAGGCTTATTAAGGGGGATACTAGGAGTTTAGACTATGGCTCATATGGAGATACACAGGCAGCAAGGTACAGTGATCTCGATTATGAAAACTCCCAGCTGGGACCCCGAATTTGTGGAGACCCGCGAGAATGAGTAATAAACCCTAAAGCGTAAATAGTAGTTTCCATTTTCTTTTCCAATATCTCAATATAACCCCATAATATACCATAAGATTTGTTTTTCTTTCAGGCGTCTACTGGCCAACTAGCCTGACAACGCAAAAAACACGGCGGAGGGTTTAGGGTTTGGTTTAGGGTTTAGGCCCTAAACCAAAACCCTAAACCCTAAACCCTAAACCCTTAGGGCTTAGGGCATCATCGAGAAAAGCCTTTTGGGAATTTTGCGACATTGTCCCTACAGGATCCGTACCTCCACAATTTGTTGGGTTAGGGTTTAGGGGTTTAGGGGGAATAACCCTAGGAAAGCCCTACAATATCTCCCTGACTCTTGAAGCCATGATTTTATTCCCAAGCCCTAAACCCTGAACCCTACAGGATCCCGACCCTCATGGCTCAAACCCTAAACCCCAAAACCCTGAACCCTAAACCCTAAACCACTAAACCCTAAAACCCTAAACCCTAAAACCCGAAACTCTAAAACCCTAAGTCCTGAACCTGAATCCAGGAAGGCTAGACCCCACGTGCTTGATGGTTTGGTTTTGGGGTCTTAGGGTGTACAGGGTCAGGTTTGAAAACAATTTCTAATTTTCATTGCCCGTAATCCCTATACGATCCTTATAGAGCCATAAGAAACCCTAAGCCGTAAACCCTAAACCTCCAAAGCTGCCCTAGGTTTAGGTTTTGGGCTATACGATCCCTAACACGCCGACTTTCTATCACTCGACCCCCCCAAGGAAAAACAAATGTGATCCTTTACCGACTTTACAGAGTTTTTTATATACGGGCGTAAATTAAAGATGTGTGTATACACATGCACATAGATAGATCGATCGATAGATAGATAGACAGATGGATGGAGGACATATACTTTGGGTACTGCCCCCCCACCCAGCAATAGTTGAATAAGATTTAGAATATGAATATGTAAAGCCCTTAATATGATCATGGACTGTTACCCCCTAAACCCTCAACCCTGGGGCAGTACCCAACATGTACTGTACTAGCAATGTACAGGCCTGAGGATGTCATAGGGTTGATGTGGGTCAGGGGGTTGATGTGGGCAAGGTCCCATACTAGGCTTCAGGGTTCAGGCTTTAGGCTTATAGGGGTGAGGGTTTAGGGGTTAGGGTGGAGGAGATACTTCAGGGCCATTGGGGCCTGGTGGGGCTTATTGGGGTTTTGGCGGCTCCTAGGAGAGGGCCCTTATCACCTCCTGCTGAGGTGACAGTGAGTTTATCACCACCGAAGAGATGGATGACTATGTACCTGGGACAATAGGGACTATACAGGAAGCCCTAAGCCCTAAACCCTCTTATGGCATCCTTCGGGGACTGGTGCCTTGGATAAATGGTCCCACACAAAAAAAGCCTCTTCTTTGTGCATTATGTACAGTTATTCGGGGTTTCGGGAATCTCGAGCCCTCTCAGAGTCATGTGATAATCACATGGTCTAGGGTTTAGGGTTTAGGGTGTTGAGGGAACCAAGATCCCCTCATTGTGGGGGGGGGGGTTCTCAGGAAAATCTTCGGGTGGGTCATTTCCCGGCGGGTATCTCCGTAATTATCAGGCTTATGCGAGGCTCCTGTAAGGATACTGGGGTGATATGATGTTTATGTGGGGCTCCTTGAAGGCTGCCCACCTGCAATCTATTCACCTAGAACTTGGGTACTGCCCTCACTCATTAGCAGTTGGATTATAATCTAGGAATATATAGCCGTAATATCACCCCTGCTATACACTGTTAATGGGTGGGTGCAGGACCCAACCCTAAACCCTAGATAGCAGCTTCCATTTTCTGTTCCATTATCCCTTTATAGCCTCTATGATACCCTAGATAGCAGCTTCCATGTTCTCTTCCATTATCCCTTTATAGCCCCTATAATATAACCCCACCCCCTATATAAAGTGCCCAACTTAAACCCTAAATCCTAAACCCCTTGAAGGCTCTTGGGGTTGGTGGGGTGCAGGATGCAGCGGGGCGAGATTTGAGGGAGGGTCTGGGGCTGAAGGTTTACGGTTCATGTGCGCCATAGTCTAAACTCCTTAGAGGGGTTATTTGGGGGATTTTGTAGAGGAGTACTATAGGGGTTGGTAAGGGGGATACTAGGAGTTAAGACTATATCTCGTGTGAGGTTACAATAACGATTCGGAGGCTTCAGTTTGGATTTTGAGTTCATTAATTTAAGATTTGGGTTCAAGGTTTGAAACATTCGACATTTTGTGGGAGCGTGTGCCTGGAGACTTCGACAAAGACTTGTACCAGGCGGATCACGGCTTTGGATGTAAGGCTTAGATTTCGAGCAAGAAGCCAAAGTTGAGTTGCCCCAAGCCACTTACAGAAGAGTTTATGAGATTGATATAAACTTTGCAAGGTGCCAGCGTAGGTTGTGAAGTGCCCACCCAGTCATGAAGTAAATGAAGGGCAATCGCACTGCAATGTAAAGTAGACTTCATTTTCAACTTAGACAACCTGCACGAGGTTTCCCAGTAACTAACCGTTACTAGGAGTATTATGCCTAATCAAGATGAGGGTTTAGGGTGCACCTGTGGGAGGGAGGAGAGGGAGGAGGGGAACCTGTGAAGAACGACGTTTAGTTTTTAGGACCCTAAACCCTAAACTCTAAACCCTAAACCCTAAACCCTATTTCTAGGGGCTAGGGTTCAGGCCTCAGGGCTTCATCCGCATCTGTGCTTTCTTTCGAGCCTAAGCTACAAATCCTAGCGAAAACAAACAGCTCTGTGGTTGAAGATACTTGGAGGGTCAGGGGGACTTATGTAGGAAGTATGCTTCTAACCCTCTAAAACAATCCCCCGGATATCCCAACCTATACCCCTACACCCTAAACCCTAAACCCAGTTATCTCAACCTATACGCGCCTAGCATCAGCGGCTGGGGGACCCCCATGTGGCCCACACGCTATTGGGGATATATTTGGAGAATGGAAAAGACAATGGAAACTGTTATACTATATGGGGGTACTAAACGGGGTTATATTAGGGGTTTTAGTATAGGTATTATGTTGGGTCCGACAAGGGGGATCCGAGGCATGCGGGCCGTGGCTACCTACAGGTAGTTTTCAGGGCTTCTGGTTTAGGGTTTAGGTCTCATTAGAAAATCTTAAACATCATTTTGAGAACATTCATATGACTGAAGGCAATTTCGACGTACTTGGCGAGGATCACGGACGCAATGCAGGAGCCTTATGAGGACACGGTCTGAGGTTTAGCCCCCCCCCCCCCAGCTGCAGCGTGCGCAAGTGTTTGGCAGATGTTCCTTGAACTAATGAGAGGACCTAGGTAACCCTAACCCCTGTAATTCCTTCAATAGTGGAGAATCAAGTGCAAAATGAAATGGAAACTGCAGACAACCCTCTCATCCCAATCCCCACGTTTTTCACGCTCACGTATTCAAGGAACGCCGCCACGTTAGGCATTTAGGTCGATTGTAATCATTCATTTCTATAGAAGAAAGGGGGTGGATCCCACAAAATCATGAAATCATGAATCCAGGCGACCTGGCACACGGGATGGGGTGAGGAAATGTTCCATGCTTCAACTTCTACGGAGGTACGGCTCCGCGAAACCATAAGCGCTCAAACCCAGCTGGCTCACCAAGATTCCACTGCACCTCCGCCCAGTTCATTTATTCGTTTCCGCATCCGCTCAACTGGTAGCCGCAGTACACAAGACAGGAACAGGCAGATGTTGCTCGGCGAGTTTGCTAATACATGGTCACTTTCACCCTGGAATTTGCTTTTGCTTCTGCTTTAGTGCACTTCATCAACACTACCACCATACAGCCAGTGCTGCTGCTGCTGCTGCTGCTGCTGCTAGAGCTGCTAGAGCTTGGAATGCAGCCGCTGGCGCCGCCATTGCCGCTGCTTCTTCCTCTACTACGGCTGCTACTACTGTCGTTGTTCGTGTCGCTGCTAATACCTGTACCTGGAGTAAGTAAGTAGTCAATGGCTCATGCTTGTGACTTTCTTTTGCTGCTTTGACCTGTGCCACCATGAAGGACAGCACCGAGAAGAGTGAGTCAGAAGCCACATTCTTAAAACGCTGGAAGGCCAGATGCCAATGGCTCCTTGGTTCAGAAAAAACGGTTTGCTCATGTCGTGGGCTTTCCGAGTTCAAACCTGTAGCTGTGTTGCCTTCTTGATTGCTGATCCCTTCCCCTTTTTGGGAAGTTGCAGGCCATCCAAACTGCCGATGGTCGTGCGGGGTATTCCTAAACCCCAAACCAGGTTCAGGGCCACACAGGGGATGCTTAAAACGTGGGTCCCGTTGAGAAAGACCCACCGTACCATGTCAGATACAGTGCCTCCCCCACCCTTCCCGAAGGGCCCATATGAGCTATGGTCTAAACTCCTTAAAGGGGGTAATATAGGGGACTGCATGTGGGACTACTATAGGGGTTATCAAGGGGGATACTCGGAGTTTGGACTATAGCTCACATCAGCCCAGTATTGCGACAAAACCAGAAACCTTAAACCTTAATCCCTAAAGTGTGTAGCAGCCACATGAGAGGCTCCTCCCGGGGATACTAGAGTTCGAGCCCCTAGTATAGAGTAAGATGATATCTTTCTTTGGAGTGTAGCATTTTGCAAGAAGGATATGATCTTACGTGGCTGCCACCAAATACCCCATACCATACAGTATTCGATGTCTTTATATCCCCCTATGTCCCTATGTCCTGTATATGCCAATGTATTCTATATCTCATGTATCCCTACCCCCCGCCCCCCTCCCCAAAAGGAACCTATGAAGAACGACCTGAGGAGTCGTTTGGCCTATCCCTCTTCAGTTATAATGGAAAAGTGAACGGGCGCTACTGTTTAAGGTTTAGGGTTACCGCTAAGGGATATTGCCCCAATAGGGGAAATTCAAATGGAGAGGAACACGGAAAATTAAATGGACACCCGGCTTAGATGGAGGTTTGGAGTGTTCAGGGCTAGGTAGCGCAAAGCCCAAAGTAAAACAAATTCATGTTCCATGGTTTGGTTCCTGGTTAGAGATTCCTCTTATCTGTCATTCCCTTACCCAGCTGCAGCGGCTAAGCCTTGGAACCGCTTATATGTCTCAACACGTGTCTCAGGTTATCGACGTGGTATCCTTTCGACTACTGCATGGGCTTGGTCCTCCTGGTGATCTGCATTGTCATTAAGAGAGTTGGATGGGCTGTCGAAGCTTAAGCCCTACATTCTACTAATAGTTCGGATAGGCTCCCCAAGAAGTGAAGGGGCAAACATGTTGCCCTGGTTAAGCCTCACGGATGGGTTTTCCTTGTATAGCACCTGGAGATAGACCCTTTCATTGTTGCAATGCCCTTCATAACATCCATGCATCACTCTGTCCCCAAACCCAAACCCTCAACCTTGGAGCCTATGTTCCCTTATCCGATACACAGAGCACCTGGGAACCCAAGCAACCAAAAGCAGCATAAGCGGTGGTAAGTTGGGCACGGGGCCTTGATACCGGCAGTGGGCCCTCCATTGACAGTAACAGCACCTTATCTAGGTACCCCAGTGGTACCCTTTTTCTGGGGTCGCCTTATTAAAGCAGAACATGAGGAAAAAGGGTGCCCTTATTGTTAAAGGGGTAGCTGGGGAACCTAGTTATAATAGTTCCCATCAGCTACTCCTTTATTCCCTACTAGCCACTAGCAGACATAGGCTCACAGGTGTTCTCGGGTAGCCCGTGCCTTGTGATTGAGGACCCTTACTCCGCAAGTGCCTGCTTAGGGTTTTTAGGGTTTTAGGCTGTGTGGCTTTCCAGGCTTTGCCAAGGCGAGTCGGAAGTCAAGCAGGGATAATAACGGCCGACAATGGGGTGTAAGCTCATTTTTTATCATGTGGTGGGATCTTTTACAAGAAGAATGCAATCTTACTTGTTTCGGCCGGTCTCGAGATAAGTTTTATATTCTCCTTAAGGTGGATCGCTGTATTCTGCTCATCACCATCACCTATCCCCAAGCTTCCCATGAAGTTTAGAGTTAAGGGTTTAGGAGATTAGGGTGCTTAGATCACCATTCTCAATCCCTAGCCTCAGGTGAACTCCATTTGTGTGGGCATCGAAGTGGAGGAAGGGCTTGCCGGTACGCCGCCCAACTGGGCCCTGCCTTCTGTCACGAACTGGCATTGGGTTTAGGGTTCTGCAACCAGAACCCTGAATTAATAGGTAGAACGTAATAAGTATAACCCACGAAAGTGTAGGTAATTGGGGTTGCAGGTCGGGCTTAAGGTTAAGGGTTCAGGCTTGCCGCTTGGGATTAGACAGCCGCCCGGACCTGGGAAAAGCTTCAGGCTTGGCTGAGACATAAGGGGTTATATATACCGCAATAACGGAGAATCAGATGGGAAAGAAAATGGAGAATGACATGGAAACTGCCATATATATATATAGATATTTTGTATAAGGATTATATGAGCTATAGTCTAAACTCCGTATAGGGGATTCTATCCGGGAGTATTATGGGGCTATTAAGCTGGATACTTGGAGCTTAGACTGCAGCTCACATGGCTGGTTATCACAATGATGGTCCTTTTGGGTGCCAATTCTAGTACAGCACCTCATATTAAGGTCGCCAAAAGGGATGGAATGCTAATGCGCTGCAGCCGCACATTTCGTAAGCTATTGCCCTTAATTATGACATTCAGGTGCTGCAAGACTTCTGCGTGCCGCAGGACACAGCGGCGGGAATCAGAAAAGAAACGCACAAGAACAGCTATCAATTTTCCACAGCAATTTGCCTGAGTTTAATCGCACCAACAAAGCACTGCAGCTTGACAAATTGAGACCTGGTGTGGTATGTCTTGTGCTTGATCATCTATCCGTTAGATATGCACCATACTTGCATTGCAGCAATGGGAGCCTGCAGGGAGGCATTGCTCTGTAAGGTTTAGGGTTTTAGGGTTTAATCTTTGTCAACGGCAGATGGATTTTCTTCCACGCAGCGTACTTGCCTGCCAATGAGCTTTAGGTCCATCCAAGTTTGCTTACCGTAAGAAACCACTTACGCTCCAGACCCTAGGCCAGTAAGTACTTTCACGGGTCATGTATAATTTGTAGTTACGTGGTCGCTGTGGAGGGATTAGGTTATCTGGGCTTACGGCACGATGCTATAGCCATAGCAAGATCTCTATGTTGGTTGCGGGTGAGTACGTGGAGGGTCAGGGGGTCTTGGTAAGTGTACATATAACCCTCCTGTGTTAGAGCGGTTGTTATCCACAAGCTGTGGATCCTGAACCCAGACATTATCTCAACCACCCTAAACCCTCGACCCTACACCCTAAACCCTAAGCCCGAAAGCGTAACCCGTCAAAGGTCTGCTAAAGGCAGCTCTGAGGAAAGGACACTCCGGTTGGAAACCCAAACTCCATGCCCTAACCCAAACCCCTGATCAATAAACAACCTCCGCTTAATGGGGGTTATAATGGGACCTCTACTAACTCTACTATAATCCCCATTTAAGTGGAGGGGGGTCATTAATTAGGGGTCTACAGTAATTACCCTATAATATACTATAATATATCATACTATACTAGAATATTCCATAGTTAATTAGGGGTCTACATTAGTTACCTATAAAATACTATAATATACCATACTACACTATAACATTTCATAGTTAAATAGGGGTCTACATTGATTACACTATAAAATACTGTAACATACCAGAACCTACCGTAATATTCCATAGTTAATTAGGGGTCTACATTAATTACCCTATAATATACTACAGTATACCATACTATACTAGAATATTCCATAGTTAATTAGGGAGCCCTAAACCCTAAAACCCTAAAACCCTAAACCCTAAACCCTAAACCCCAAACCATTGTCCCTTGAGCACCTCAGGCCTCTCGACATTGTTTTCGTGACGCTCTACGTGGCCGAGATTGGGATTCGCATTTTCGCCTGGGGAGCCAAATTGTGCTTCACTGACGGCTGGCTACTGGATCGTGGTTGGTTTAGGGTTTGGAGGGTTTAGGGTTTAGGCGCAGCGCTTCGTAGGGTTGATATAGGGTCTCAGCCCTTTAGGGTGGAACTGGTCAGGCTTACGGGTATACGCAACTTGGATCTGGTGTGGCTTCAGTGTGTAGGGCTTATAGGGTTTAGGGTAGCAGGCTGAGGATTTTGGGGGTGCTGGGTACAAGGAATTTGAGCTTCGGCCCTTTGGAAGCCAGAGCTATGCTTTGGGTACCGCCCCCCAGTCAGTACTTATCGTCCCCCTTGAGTAGATAGAATATGCGGTATATGGGGATCTTAGTATAATATACCCCAAGCCATATTTTATCTACTTAAGGGGGACTATATACACATAGCCCTTAATATGGCCCGTATTATAGACTGTTGATGGGTGGGGGCAGGTCCCAGGCTATGAATTCTCCAAGGACTTCTGGTATGAAAGCCATAGGGATCCACAAAAATCGCGATCAGCTTTCAAACATCCAGCGCTGCCACGCAGAAAGCCCATGACTCAAGCATCCCAGACAGCTTAGATGAGTCCCCCGCCCCCCTAAGCCTCAGCCCTAAGCCCCAAACCCTAAACCCTAAAACCTAAGCCCTAAACCCTAACTCAGAGCCCAGACCTCAAATCCACAACCTGCACGCTGCACTCGGTTTAGAGTTTACTGGGTGGGCCCCTGGGACATTTTTTATTCTGCCTCATGGTTTTCATAGGGAATCCTATATACGAATATCCAACCCAGTTTAGGTCCCGGAGAAACAGCTCATTTAGCCCCGGCCCTAAACCCTATAGTCCCCCTTTAAGTAGATAGAATATGGGGTATATGGGGATCTTATTAAATTATACCCAAAGCCATATTCTATCTACTTAAAGGCGACCCTAAACCCTAAATAGTAGTTTCCGTTTTCGTTTCCATTATCCCTATATAACTCCAATATTACGCTAATATTCTATCTACTTAAGGGGGACTCCAACCCTACCCATCAAGCCCAGGTTCGTTTTTGACTTTGTGTCTGTGGCCTTGGGCGCTGCGAGCATAGCAGCGCAGCTCCTGGCTCCACTAACAGGCAACACCGAGCTCCTGGGGCATCCATTAATGTGAGCTATAGTCTAAACTCCTTATAGGGGTTATATAGGGGATTAGATAGTCAACTGCTATAGGGTTATGAAAGGGGATGCTAGGAGTTTAGACTAAAGCTCATGTAGGGTTTAGGGGTTCAAGGTTTAGGACCTTGATAATTGGTGTTACAGGGGTTGAACATTGAGACACATAGGGTTTGGAGCCTCAGGGTTTAGGGGATGGAGAACCTAATGGAAAAGAGCATTGAAGATGACATAACAATTTCTTGTCGGGATGTATATATAGGGGTCATGGAATGAAGGGCCAGAAGAGTTACCAATATATTGGTTCTGGGCTCCTTGCATAGCTAGGTATATTGTAGGGTGCCACCCATCAGCCGGCCGCGACAGGGTGCAAGACCATGGTTAGTCTAGGGGAAAGTAAACCCCTCTAGTACAAGCTGGTGGCGGACGCAGCCGCAGCGGCAGCGGCGGCTTGAGTGATTACCAAAAAGGAATGATATTCTCGATTTCTGGCTTCCCGGGTACGGTACGGCGGTTTTCCTCTTTTTTCGAACAGTCCCGCTTCTCCTTCCTGAGCATTCTAGCATCTTAAAAGTAACACACTGCAAGCAAAAATTAGAAGCCCAAAACTGCCTGGTGGCTTGTGGGGAATGGTGGGATGCTTCGCTATAGCCGTCCTTATAGAACCCCTGACAATATTCCCTTTCACCCCTTCCTTCATTAATAGGCATCTTTCAGTAATTGAGCCTGAGATAGCTGGATATGTGGGGATCACATTTGGGGAGTTCTTTCGGTCCTAGAGCAGTACGACGCGTAGACCGTGCAAACTCTAAACCCAGAAGCCGCAACCCTAAACCCTCATAGGAACGCTAAACCAACAAGCCAAATGAACCGTGAACCATAAACCCCAAACCCTAAACCCTAAACCCGAATTCCACAAGCCAGAACAGTGTTGCTTGTGACCCTAGGCTCCTGTCCTTGCTAAACTCCGTACCTCGGCCTTCATGAGTCGAAAAAGCTTTAGGGTTTAGGGTTTAGGGTTCAGGGATTAGGGTTTGGGGTTTAGGATTTAGGGTTTAGAGGATTCTATGGGGTCCTTGTTGGGGATGTACAGGGATTCTATTGAGAAACTTCCAGATAGGGATAGGAAGAGTATGGGGATGACATAGGTGGGGTTGCCGGTTTGCAGGTTTCAAGGTGCAGAAGGCGGAACACGTAGGAATGTTGCAGAATCAAAAGGAGAAGAAAGCAGTAAATGAATTGGATATGGGAATTATAAACGGGCTTCTAGGTATTATGTCATGTAGAAGCCTGAACAATTAGGCATACTATTCCATCATCATCCTTATATGGTTCTCGTATAGAGGACCCGGAAACCTTATTTCAACGCTGTCACGTCGACGGTAGCATATTGCGAAGAGACAGCTCATCTGTGTATATGGGTTGTGATCAAAATTATGGGCTCCTGTTGGTCATAGAGTATAGTACGGCACCTAATATTTAGGAGTACCAAAAATGGGACCCTTAATTTTGGGAACTACACATATATGGGGTCTCCAGGCTCCGCTTAGGGCCATCCGAAGAGGTTTTGGTGACATGTCGCCATTCGGGATTACGGCTTGGGCCTCTAAGGCAGGTGCCCTTGAGGTGAGGATCTCCCCTCTCTGCGTATAAACAGAGAAATATTGATATACTCTGAACCCTAAACCCCTAAACCCTAAACCCCTAAACCCGAAACCCCTAAACCCTAAACCTTTAAAAGCACTCATACATCTCACATCATTTGATCCCAAGAGCCGCTTCTTGTTACCAGGGTCCTAGGCATGTAGAGAGCCTACAGCATGATGTGAACAGGTTTAATCCCCCTAAGGTAGAATATATTAGGGTAATCTTGGGGTTTATATAGGGATAATGGAAAAGAACATGGAAACTACTATTTTTGGGGTTTAGGGTTTTGGGTTATAGTCCCCCCTTAGGTAGATAGAATATGGCCTTGGGTATATTACAATCAGATCCCCATATACCCCGTATTCTATCTACTTGGGGGGGACTATAGTTCGCCCAAAGCAAAGTTCCAGTATCAGAAATGGGTCTGCAGGTTTGGAAGTATCTCCTGAACACTAAACTCTGTAAACCCTAGACCTTACAGAATTATATTCTACACCCTAGACCCTATACCCTAAACCTCAACTCTAAATCAAGCAATGAATGCCAGCCATGTCTTCAATGTCGTAGCGCGCCCGTGCTAAGAAGAAACAGAACAAGAGAGACAGGGTTAAGAGATTCTTTCGATGCTGAGTACCAGGACCTTCTTTCTACCCTTAAATGGGGGTCCCCTAATAGTGGGTATTTAGGGTATATAGAAAATTGAATGGAGATTCTAGGTACGTACTTGTTCTATTCAGGAGCATCTCTATACAGAAGCCTATCGTAGTATTGCTACATTAAAAGGGAGGGCAGCTCAGTTTTGCTTGCTGCCATTGTGAGTAATTCCAGCATTGTTGTGTTTATCTGTATATCTTTCTGCTGGATTGCTGTTAATATTGCTGCCAAAGAATCTTTACATGTCCTTGTAAAGATGGCAACCTCACCGCAAAACGTGTTCTCGTAGCATTCGCATCCTCAAAAAAAAACGAAAACCCCAAACCCTATAATCGGCGCAGGTGATCGTTGTGCGCGCGCTGCGTCTCCTCAGGCTTGTCCGGGCCCTGCGGATGCTGCGCTGGTTCCGAACTGCTTGGAGGCTAGTGTTTGGGCTCTTGACTTCAGGCCAGGGGCTGTCAAAATCAGGGGTGGCTTTTGCACCACAGTAGATAAAGTAGTGGAACTAAAGTATGAAGATTAACCAGAAGCCCGTCATTTGTCAACTGCCAAGGTACCACTATGACCTCTACATTGGGGTTGGTTTTGCTGACGCTCTATGTGTCAGCCTGTCTGGGGGTGGAGCTCATCAGCAAGGACCCAGTGCATTGGGCTCCATGCAGTTTCCTCTTTTCATTGGGAGCCACAGGGTGTAGAGGGATATATTTCCGTTGTTAGGCCCTAAACCCTAAACCCTGGGCTCCCTATGATCTTTGAGCTTTGAGCTTCGGCTTTTGGCTTTTTTGTTTTTAGGGTTTAGGGGCTTTAGGGTTCTGGGTTTATTTTGGGGATTTCCATGTGCTATTTACCCAAGGGGAACTATACCTCCATTTATAACAGCGACACAGTCCACTGTGATGCTCGCAATCGCGGGGGGAGCTCTCTGAAGGCTATCGACAGAAATGACAGTAGTATAGTATAGCATGGTCGAAAAGTACAATGGTTACCCTAAACCTTACATCCTAAACCCTAAATCCTAAGCCTAATGATAATTCCGAGGTCCTACTATCCCACCCCAGCACAGCTCACATCGTGGACGACCGGTTCGGTTCACTCCCGATGACTATGCTAACCTTGGCGCAGTGCCTAGGGTCCACAAGGTTGGTTTGGGGTTCAGGATTCAGGGTTTAGGGTCTAGGATTCAGGGTTTAGGTTTAGGATTCAGTGTTTAGGGTTTAGGATTTAGGGTTTAAGGTTTAGGGTTTAGCGTTAAGGTTTAGGGCTGCTTGAGACGGTCAGGGACACGTAGTAAGTATACTTAGTATCTGCTTCAGCCATATCATAGACCGAGTTTTCCGAATTCTGAACCTACTTGCTGGTCAACCCTTCCCCCCAGAACCTCGAATGCAGAATTCCAGTTTCCATGTTGTTTTCCATTTTCTTGTCCATTCAATTTTCTGCTGACTGAGTATGTACCTATATGCCCCTATGCAAACATACATCCCCGACGTAAGCCTATACCACCTGATATATCTCCTATATACCTATAGATCGGATGCTGCCCCTGCGAATTAATAAGTATAGCAAAGTCATATAGAACTTAATATGACCCTTATTCTTACAGACTGTTCATGGGTGGGGGAAGGACCCAACCTGTACATATTTGTTTTTGTGACCAGAGATATAGAGATCCTGGGTCGAAGAGGTGTTTCATGCTTTAGGGTCTAGCGTCCAGGACTTAGGGTTTAGAGTTTAGGGTCTAGGCTTTAGGGTTTAGAGTTTAGGGTTTAGGGTCTAGGATTTAGGGTTTGGAGTTGTTTCAACTGCCGCCTCCTTGGGAATGTATGTAGGGATTATGCATGGAGAATATAGGGCTACATAAGAATTTGCAGGGATATATACGGATCAGGTAAGGCTATATAGGGGTTATACGGGTTGTAGGATCATAGAGGGTGATATAAGAATTATAAAGTGTTATACGTTGTTATATAGGGATTATATAGGGGCATATAGTGCAAAATTAAGTTTATCTAATGATGTTTTTTTTTTTCAAATTATCTAGGGAGGTCAGCTGCACTCTTTCTGTCGCTTCCTTTCCGGTGCGACCCCGGAACCAAGGTTTGTGACCTTGGACTCTATTGCCAACATCTACGTACCTTTGGTCTACCAGAAGCTGGATCAAAGTTTCAACACAATCTTGGTTTCATACTACCCTAGACCCTAAACGCTGAGTTGCAATTCACATCCTCATGTGGAACCAGGAAGCCTGTGCTGGTCGTGTACTTCTCCGGGATCATTTTGGTGCTTTCCATATCCTTAATGAATCTTGTAACTGCTGCTGGACCAGTTGGAGCTCTTTTTTTTAAGCATGCTTTTCCTGGCTTGAGTTTTTATCATAGGTAAACCATATTCATCGTTTGATGTCCATATTATGGTAACTGGCGGTAAGTGCTTAAACAGTAACCCCCTGTATGGTTTACTCTCGTGTGCGGGGTTATATTGAAGGGAGCGTGAACTCCTAGGCGGCAGAGGGCAGAGGATTTTCAGAAAGAGGCGCTGAGGGCTCGATTTGTTTGAGTGCTACCTACAATACTTATATTATATACTACAAGAAACTGCGCAAGGCAGTCTCTTAAATGCGGCTGTGTTTCATGCCAGTCCAGCAAACGAATGATTCGCAGCACCTTCAGCTTCTGAGCATTTCAGAGAACATGCACAGCCCGCATGTCGTGGCATCGCCTTTGAATAAGGAGCTCTTCTGCACATGCCTTTTTCATACTGGAAGCAGATAGCATTCCCAGCCAAGCTTTCCTTGAAAGATTGCCTATATCATATTTGACTTCTTCCTGCTAGCTCATGTGAATTGATCCGGAACCCCTTGGTAACAAACTCCTCTGCAGCACTTGCCACATCGCAGAGCATGAGCCCGTCGACCCTTGCATACAAACGATTGTGAGCACCCAGACAAAATTCAAATCCATTTCTACAGTAGCCTCAATAATTACCAATACTGTGGTCCTAGGTTCCTTCTGTATCTGCTATAGCACAGGGTACCTCAAATAGACCTGAACATGATACTGCTAGTTGTTCAGGCTCCTACATCCCAGAATCCCAATTAATATACCTGCCCATGTTATAAGACCAGTTTCCATTTCGTGTTCCGCGTTTTTTATCACTTGATTCTCCATTAAGAGGTCATAGCCCTCAAATCCTAAATCCTAAGCCCCAAACCGTAAAACGTAGTTTCCTTCTAGTTGTCCAATTGTGTTTCCATTTGATTCTCGACCATCGGGCTATATACCCCAATATAACCATATAGCCCTATATAACGTAATATGAGTAAATCTTTAAACTTCTTAACCCTAAGCTCTAAACCTAAACCCTAAACCACGTGTTTAAGACCATAAAGGCCCCACAGTACATAGTTATTTAGGTGTAATCCCCCGACAGTATCAGGCCCTGAACATGGAGTTAACAGGGCCCTAATATACCTATGAGAGTCCTTCGTCCCGTTACCGCCCTAAATCCCCTAAATCCGAAATTGTTGATTGAACCCTACACTCTGAACCCTGAACCCTAAACCCTAAATCCTAAACCCTGAACCCTAAATCCTAAACCCTAAATCCTAAATACCAAGTCCTCAGTTATTATTGAATAGGGAGCATCTCACCGTCCAGCAGGTCTCAGCAAGGCGACGCGCTTTAGGGGTTTAGGATCTAGGGGTTTTAGGGTTTAAGGGTGCAGGGGGTTAGGGGTTTCAGGGTAAAGGGTTTAGGGTTTAGGAGTTCAGGGTCTGATATGGAAGTTTCTCAGCGTGGCCCCATACAATCCGTAAGGGGGCCCCATGAACCTGGACGACCCCCATGGATCGCCAGAGTCTTTCAAAATGGCTTTCCACTTGGTGGGGTCTGAACTCCCCACTTCCGGCTATCGTGAGTAAGCCCAACGAAAACCTAGGAAGCCTTGACATGGGTATGTGGCGACTTAAGATTTCTCTCCAAAAACCCATGACCACCCGTGATGTGCTGAAAGACTTGTTGAGGCTGTGCTTGTTGAAGGAGCCTTGGAAAACGCACAGCATGATCCCGGGCTGCTGCTAAGGATTTTTTTTTTTATTTTAGAATGAATAAACCCTATTATTTAGCATATACACCGTGTCTGGTAACTGAACTGGTAGTTTCTCAAAATAGAGGGACCCCAATATAGACCCCAATATACTATAATCCTTACCCAAAAGGGTACCCCTAATTTTGGGAAACACCCAACTGAAGTTCCTTAACAGCAACCCAGGATCGTGAGCTGAAGCGACACGTGTTACAGGAGAAGCTCAGGAAAGCAGCGCCTTGGCCGGAACTAAAGCACTGGCTCAGGGTTCAAGGCTTCCCCTAAGAATTACTGCTGTCAAATATTCCCATGGTTGTACATTCTACTACTTTTTTTGGAATATTTCAATTTTTTCGGGGCGGGTGGTTTTGATACTAGGGGGTTAAAGCATGGGGGTGGTAGTGATCGCCCAGGGAGGCTTGTTCCGGCCCTGAGATTGGGCCTGTCAGGCTTGAAGCCACTGGGCCTGGGTTTGGGCCTTAGTTAGGTGGACCCCCGACCCTGTAATAGTGGCTACAGGGCATAAAAAGGATTCTACTAGGGTCCTCATATATTCCTACTATACCACTATTACAGGGCGGGGGGGTCCCCCTAAGGCCTTAGGGTTTGGGGGTGTTGTTTAGCATTCCCAGTCAGTCAACTTGGCACGGCTGAGGCGCCAAAGCTATCCTCAATGTTCGCGACACTGGACGTCAACCACGATGGGACAGTGTCGCTGGATGAGTTCATGCAGATGCCCTCTGGAGTCTGCTTAGAGAGTGTTTTCTTTCTTCCGGTGCTGTAGATCATGTTCCTTAGGCTGGAAAGACATGACATGCAACTTTACCGAACTCAAATTAAGCCACATAGGATCATTCCCCTCATTTTCTTTGTGAGGTCCGTGGACGTTTTCCCCCAAGAGCTTTTTGACAACAGCAGCGTGTCGAGCTTGCAGGAGCCGCTCATAAAGCCTAGATTTGGCCGTTGCTTGACAAACATTCCGTAGGTGGACCCCCCACCCTGTAATATGACTATACGGGCTAATAAGGCTTATATCAGGGTCCTATCACATTCCTATTATATCACTATTACAGGGTGAGGAGTCCTCCTAAAGCATTCCGTAGTCTTCATCCTGCCATAACAATCCTCATCCACTGTCCTCTCTTCCCTGGTGGTCCTGGTGCTGGTGGTGGCAGCGGGGGCGGTGGCGGTGGCGGTGGCGGTGGCGGGGGCGGGGGTGGGGGTGGGGGTGGGGGTGGGGGTGGGGGCGGCGGCGGCGGCGGCGGTGTGCTTCTGCTAGTGCTGGCGCCGGTGCTGGTACGGTGCTGGTACGGTGCTGGTACTGGTATTGGTGCTGGTACGAGTGCTGGTGCTGGTGCTGGTTGCTGGTGGTGATGCTGGATGGGGTGGGTGATGAGGTGGTGGATGATGTGGCAGATGATGTGGTGGATGATGTCGTGAATGATGGGATGATGCTGTGGACGATGTGGTGGATGATGTGGTGGATGATGCGGTGCACGATGTGGCGGATGGTGTGGCGGACGATGTGGCGGATGATGATGCGGTGCATGATTTGGCGGATTATGTGGCGGCGGATGTGGCGGAAGTCGCTGCCGTAGTTGTCATGATCGTCCTGCAGCTTTTGACAACCTGGCAAGCATCTCTGTCAAGCTACGTTTCAAAGTTCTTTGCAAGGTTCATTCTTGAAGTGGGGTCTGAAGAGGCTCTCTTTGTCAAAGCCTCGTGCGCAGGAAGTGTTCGAAATTCTCGACATCAGCGGCAAGGGCTTCCTCTCTCAATCTGAGCTTCTCGGCTGGAATAGCTTGTATCCATCGGTAGTATGCAGGGATCAAGTATACTGACTTGTTGAGAGAACAGTTTCGGTTTTCACGGAGACCTGCCTTCTCTCATATCCCTTATTCTCGGATGCTACCAGGAAACCCTAAACCATAAACTCTGAATAGTAGCTTCCATTTTATTTTCCATTATAAACCCCCAAAATGGTACCCGTCCCCATACCACGCCCGAATCTATTGGCTCGGGCCTCAGTAGCCTGCAAGTCTGTCTCCCCCGGCCGCGTCGCGTCCCCCATGACGCCTCTCCAGCATAGTGGTTTGCTGTTAGGGCTACAGTGAGAAGACTGGAACACCAAAACCCTAAACCACTAAAGTCTAAACCGTTCTTTTCAACCATTGAGTTTTTGGGGTGTATAGACTCACTATAATCCCTAGTAGCTTCCATTTCATTTTCCATTATCCCCAATGTATAACCCCAATATCGCTCTAAGGTTACCCCAAGGTGGCTTGGCCAGTGGATCTTTTGTGTCTGTCACTCATGAACTGCCCCATTTTCATTATCCCAAGTGTAAGCCCATCATATACCAAAACCCAACACCCTCAACCCTGACTCCCTAAATCCTAGACCCTAAATCCTAAACCCGAGGTTTGTTGAGGGACTCTTGAACATGTTCCTCCTTGATGTGCCGATTCACACGATTCAAATCCTACGGCTCCTGCGCACCTCGGTGGGTTAGGGTTTAGGGTTTTAGGGTTTAGGGTTTGAGGGTTTAGGGTTTTAGGGTTTAGGGTTTTAGGGTTTAGGGTTTTAGGGTCTAGGGTTTAGGTTTTTCTGCAGTTTTTCCTGTTTATTGTGTTTCAGCTTGTGGGGTTCCTCCTTACCATATGAGCCATAGTCTGAACTCCTTAAGGGGGTTATATAGGGGATTATAAAGGGGACTACTATAGGGGTTACTAAGGGGGATACTAGGAGTTTGGACAATGGTTAATATTACAAGGCCTTAAACCTTAAACCCGAGCAACCAAGGCATCGTTGAGGCTAGGATAAACGGACTACACGATGACATTCGATGGCTTGGGGACGGCAGCGTGGAAATGTCGGAGGGAATCGAAGCTGCCGCCAAAAAGAAGGAGATAGTCATAACTAGATGCCAGGCCAGCATTTGAAGGATGGAATTTTTTAAGCCCTAAACCCAAAACCCTAAACCCAAAACCTTAACCCTAAGCCCTAAACAGTAGTTTCCATTTTCTTTTCCATTATCCCCAAAAATGACCCCAATATAACCCCAATATATACTCCTATACTACTATAGTAGTTTCCATTTTCTTGTCCATTGTCCCAAAAACAACCCCATTGTGTTTACAGGCCATGAAGAATGGGCCCTGAGCTCTTTTCGTTAATTCCTCGGGACCCTGAAGAGTACAAGTATAGGGTAAGTACGAGGTATCTCAGGATCCCAGGGTCAAGGGCCTATGCTAGGGGCCCATGGTTTTAATCTTAGAGCATGGGGTGTTTTTTTTTTACTCAACGGAAAGTCCAACATCGGAATTCTCCATGTTTACCCCCTCCAGTTGATGACCTATAGTCGCCTCACGTAGATAGAATACGGGGTATATGGGAACCTTATTACAATAGACCCAAAGCCATATTCTATCTACTTAAGGGGGGCTATAATTGCCTCAGCCCAAGACGGCTGGACCGCACCTTTGAGCAAAGTTAACATTCCTGAAGCCCTCAGTTTAGGATTTAGGGGCTTTATACTCAGTACCTTCATAATGGGCAGTCAAGTCTTTCAAAATGCAAGACGCTGGATACCAGGCGGCTGTGCCTAATAAGGGTTGCTGGAAGGATTGTATGCATATCAAAGTCTACTTGAGGGTCCCTAGACCCTATACATATATATGTGTGCATATGTATGTAACTATACGTCTAATCTATACATATATGGAAACTCATAATCCCTCCACCCCCGAGCTAGGTAAAAACACAACCCAAGTTACAATGAGGTAACATCCCACGGCCCCTCATTGTCAATATGAACCATAGTCTAAACTCCTTAAAGAGGGGGCTATATCGGGGACTATCACAGGGCTTATTAAGGGGGATACCATAGTATGGAAGATCTCCCTAGCCCTTAAACCCTAAACCCTAAACCTACCTAAAAACATAGGAAAGGGTCGTCCTTCACGGGAACAAGCTGCTCGCTCCGACAACGTGGAGCCGACGAACCAGGCGCTGGACGGAGTCCCGGGTTCAGGGATGTGGGGTTTATATGAGCTGTAGTCTGAATTCCTTAAAGAGGATGTACGGGATTATATAGGGGAGTATTATAGGGGCTATTAAGGGGGGTACTGAGAGTTTAGACTATGGCTCATATAGGAGCATTACTGGTTTCGGGGTCACAATATACCAGGTTTACGTATCTTGGGTATATAGGGATATGTAAGGTTTAGGGATTCGGGTGTCCTCCTAACCCCTTGAGACTTAAGAACTATCTTTAGTCTTTAGTTTTTAGAGCATAACCCAACGAACTATTACATGTAACATTCTTGTTATAGGTCTAAGCTGGTGGCAGTTTCGGTTTGAGGGATCAGGGTTCAAGGTTTGTGGCTAGGGTTTGGGGTTGAGTGCTTAATTAGGTTTCGGGCCCAGGGAATAGGGTTAGCATCTTAGGGTTTGGGGTTAATAAGGGGCTGGGGCTTACAGATCCGGGTATAGGGTTTAAGGCTTCGAGTTCAGGGTCTTAGGATTTAGGCTTCGCCCACGAATTTAAACATTAAACCCTAAACTCCTAAACCCGTAAACCCTAAACCCTAGCATTTGGACGGGCAGGTTTTCACCAACAACATTGCCATCAACCAGATCGTGGCTGAGCATTTGGCATCCACAAAGAACTGAGTTGATGAGTTCTTCAGACGAACTACACGGATGCAAAAGAGTGGATCTCCTATACAATGCAAAATCAACCTGGAAGTGCACCCAAAAGCCTGAAACCCTAAGCCATGGGGATCCATCTTTTTCTGATCTGCTGGAGCGTCTGAGTTGATGCCTTCTTGCTATGATTTCTCAACCCGCATCGTTTTCGTTTTCGGTATGTCACCGGATGTATACAAACACGCAACGGCTGAGCTGTTTGCGCATCCCTTAGCATATGCTGTGGAGTGCTTTTAGAACTGTACCCTGGACTTCTCCCTGAGAAGGCCATAGGGCATACTTCAATGTTACATGCCTCCCTGGTGCTTGGTTGGGCGTTGAAGGACAGTTGTATGTGGTTGGCAAGGACTACTACACGCCAAAGCCTTACCCATATATATCTCTCTCTCTCTCTCTCTCTCTCTCTCTCTCCCTCTCTCTGCTCTCTCTCTCTCTCTCTCTCGCTCTCGCTCTGTCTATCTCCATTTGTCTACTTGTTTGTCAACTTCTCGATCTAGCTGTGTGTTGGTGCTAGGCACCAGGGAGGTAAAGCATCTGAAGGGTGGTTTTGTGACGCGCGGCGTCCGCGAGTACACGCGTGCCCAAGTCGAGCGACACACCATTCATTTTTTCAACTTGAGAAGTTGTAGCCAGTCCAACAGAATCGCCTTCGCCCCTCCCCACCCCTAAACACCTTCTCATGCATAGGTATATTCAAACTCTCAAATACAGTAATACACTGCACGGGTAACGTGTACTACAAGGGTGGTGGAGGGAAGAGGGGATGGCGCAGGCTACTCAAAGCCACGGGTCCTTACACTGAGAATCCTACCGCTGTTGGCAGACACAACCTTACTGCGGGTTACTACGGAATTAAGGAATATAGTATATAGAGAGTATATCGGGATCATATTCCCTTAGTCCCTACTAACCACCAGTAAGCAACGGGGCCCTTGATTTGGAGAAACCATCGCCTGGCTCCAAAAGACAGTGTCTCACCATGGGGTGTCTCACCATGGGGTCCGCCAAGCAAGCCATAGGATAGTCACCACCTGAGCTATTGTCCAAACTCCTTAAAAAGGGTTATATAGGGGACTAGTACAGGGGTTACTACGGGGGATACTAGGAGTTTAGCTTATGGCTTATATCTTTCTTACGTACTAAGTCCTGTCAGCTTTTAAGTAGAGCTGCAGGAGCCCGAGCTGGCCGATAATACGTCGCTCAACCACCAAGACACGAGGATAATGAAGCTCAGAATGTTCGGGAGTTTCCCTCAATAAGCTACAAGCTTCTTGTATGTACCTCCAACAGGAACCCGGAAACCCGCATTTCTACATCTGGCGGCTGAGTGACCCCAAACCTTAAAGAAAGGAAGCCCAAGCAACCCCAGTCGTGTTGAGACAACGTGCACTGGAACAAAAATTGGTGTAGGGCTTTTTGCACGGATACGTGAGGGTTCTATGGGTGCTATTTATACGGCTTTGCAGGGGTCATACAGAGATAAGTGGGGTTCAGGGTCGCCAACAAAATCAGGAGTCGTAGGGTACAAATAACGCCAATGGGAGTGTTTGCTGGATAATTACATAAGAGACCTTTTGAATTATATGGGAGCTTACATCAATAGGGTCCCCACCATGGACCCCCAAGTACTACAGTCCTTTGCTTTTGAAAACCCCAGTGTAGTGGTTAGGTGCAGTACTGCGCAAGTTGACCTAGTATTTGAGTTTGTGGTACGCACATGCGGACAAATTCCGACCTAGTGGAAGGGTCATGCTGTCAAATTCTAACCCGAAACCTTAAATCTTATGCCAGCAGCATGGCACTTGGCTTGTTGTTGGGATATCTACATCTCCGACTGGGCTGAAGGATATGCCGATTTCCGGAAATTTAGGGTCCCTTTGTGTTTTTGGGAGGCCCCATGAAGAGGACTATAGTTTATGTCGTGGTCCGCCGTTTTATGGAAAGTGCCATATGCGTCCTCTGCATAGTGTAGGAGGACTCGTAACTGCTTTCTCTTTTAGGGGCTGGATGGCATACGGGAAGTCGCTCAGGAATTGGTTTTCCGCGTTTTCTTGTTGTGCACTGACTTCTTGGGTGATAGCAGCCTTCTCTGCGATTGCCTAAGCATAAACGCAGGATGCCACATGACACGCTTCAAACGCTCGACATGGGCCATCGAAGTGTCGTTGCTGAGAGGCAGTAGTTTTGATCCCAAGATGCCTGCTCCAACTCTTCCACCGTCGCTATGTTGCGCCTGGATCATTGTTGGGCAAGACTGTTCTGTTTAAGGAAGTGCACCACACTACCCTCATATAGCACACTCCGTCAACTTTTCATCTGCTGTAAACCACCCTAAGCTTGAAAGCCCAAACTCTAGGCCCTGAACCGCGTAAACCCCTAAACCCTAAAACCCCCAATGAAAGCCTAAAGACCCTAAACTCAGGTGCGGAAGCCGTAGACGCCGACGAGGTGGGTGCCAGCACGGCTCGAGTCTTAGTAAGACTTACTGGTCGTTGGTTTTTGACTGGAAGAATGTGTCGCTATCGTAGTCCTTCTACAATCCCTTGGAGAAGTCCCTACACCCTACTCCCTCCCTCCCTACTCACCACCAGCTTCGCATCCTCCAAAAAATTGTGCCCGCCAGTACTACTCAGGCATGCATGATAGCAGGGAATTGGTTTGATACTTTTGGGGGATTGTTTCCTCATGGTGTAAAACCCTTAACAGAGTTATGAAGAGTACCACCTCGTAGCGCTCATAGAGCACGGTTTGGACATACTCAGCAAGCCTTAACTATCCAGCCGTCTACGTTCTACTTACTGGTTCTTTGTAGGGAAGAAGGGATTATAATCCCTGTAGAATATATTCCTATATTCCCTACTAACCCCCAGTAAGTCTGAGCCTTGAACCCTCAACCCGAACCCGCACAAACCCTGTACCCTGAACCCTCAGCCCTAAAGTATGAGGGGCACGTTGAAGGATGTCAAACATCGTCCTTACAGGATTCGATTAATGTGATAGTGAACTCTAAGGGTCCAACAGCTAAGTAGGGGCTATATAGGGATATATAGGTGATATAAAAGGTTTAGGGGTAGTACTGCGACAGTAAGTTAGAACCGAATGGATAATGGACCATTAAACGGAATCTGAGCATACATGGGTGGTACCCCTGAGGAACCTTCAACCCAATATTTAAGTGTCTACTAGTTGGGTAATAGTAATTGTAGTGCAGATTTTAGGCAGTCTACGACTGTTAAGCAGGGGCACAGCATTTTTGCGGTGTTGGGGTGTTGGCAGGAGCATGTAGATGTCGGCGCCGATCTCGAGCTTACAGATTTTTGTGAGAGAAGCCGTCAAGCCGTATCTGGGAAGCTGCGTTGGAAGCCTTGCACTTTCCAGAAGGCTCTAGACCCTAAACCTCAACCCTAAACCCTTAACCGCACGTGTTGCATGATGTTGGCTGTGTGGCGTTGTGAGTATGAGCGTTTTGTCCATCGAAGCGTGGTGAAGATAGTGGTGGGTGGTCGTCGTAGTCGCTTTGTGGTTTCGCAGCTATCTTGGTAGCAAAAGCAAGACTTCGGAAAACTACTGGTCCAAGCTGTTTTTTTGTGCCCTGTTTCCACACAGGCTCGTTGAACGCCTCCTTGGAAGACATACCAGAGCGGCCTGCTTTGTTCCAGCACGATCAGCCTCCAAAAGACAGATTTGCGGCATCTGGAATGCGAGTTTTGATGCAGCCGCGCACATTTGCCGTGCGGAAGCGTGCTCGGAAGATGCACCAAGATAGGCAGACTGAGCGTTGGTGTAACATTCTCTTTGCACAACTTCCCCCCCCCCCCCCAATAACTATTCCACCGCCGCCAGCTAGTTGCAAAGCCAAAATAGGCAGCCTCAGGGCGGAGAAGGGTACCAGATGAGCGAGCCATACGTAAACTGGCAGCTGAAAGACCTTGTGTCATGCGCAGAGGTAAGACTCTAAGACTCCGGGGGGGTTGACCATTCCGAAAGCGAGACGTGCACAACTTGTGCCCATAATGGGGCGAAAAAAACGAGAACAGGTTGATACGTCTAATCTTGATTCGAAGTCTTGTGCTCTGCGACAGTTCTGTCATAGCAGAAGACGAGCTTCCGGAACGTATCCCCCTCACGCCGATGCAGTGCCACACGATGGGGAGAGGGGGAAAACAGTTTGTACAAGTCTCTCAATCAGGGGTCCGCTGGAGGGCCCTTAAACATGCCAATTAATCTTGGCTTTTCTAGGTGTGCCTTTGTGTGCAAACATCCAAATCGCGCTGAGGTAGCAGATGCGATTGTGAAGCAGCAGCCAGCTGCAGTGCGGTTTGAGCCTGCAGTACATTTAGAGAACCTGGACTCCAGAATTTCAGGGCAAAGGGCCAGGGGTTCGGTGCTGATCTCAAAAAACGGTGTGCAGTGCTGTAGAACCTTCCGAGTATTCTGAAATGGACAGGAAAGGGACACCAAATTTCGCGACGAACCATGTATTCGTGTTTTACTGTTGTTCCAAGAGATAGATGTTCAAGCCGACGTGCCCGTGAGTTTTGTCGTATTCCTAGTAGCTCTTGTTGGGCTTCTGGGCTTTGTCTACACAAGAACAGTTTACAGGCAAGTCTGTGATGCCCACCATTTCACCTACATATTTCTGCACATTTAACGGACATTGGTTTATCTGAAGGCACCTTTTTAAGTGACGATTCAGAGAAACCTAGGAAAGCTGACCCTCACCTTGTTCTGGAAAGGTCCCGTACGGGGACTAAAGCAAGTTCATCGGGAATCCGGATCCTGTTTTCAGGTCCCAGCGTCAGGCAGAACACTTGTTCCGAAGGTAGTTTAGGTTCCCGTCAAGAGTGAAATTGGCCCGAAGCCCTAAGCTGTAAAACCTCTAACCACGTGGCCCGACAGCCAAAAAGCTTCCAACATCGCATGTTAGGTGGAACCCCCCTGCCCAGTAATAGGGACTAGAAGGGATCATGGTGATACTTTTGAGGTCCTCCTATTTCTTCAGGCTATACCAGTACTGCAGGGTAGGGGTCACATGTTTGATTTCTTGCGGCTGTCATTGAAAAGTCTTTCCGTACTGCAGCTAGGATGCCGACCCATCCAGAGATCCGAGTATAAGCTCCATCTGTTGGCCTGGGCTTAGGGTTTAGGGTTCCACAGCTGCCTGCATCCTTGTTTGTAGAACCCTAAACTCCCAATTCTAAACTCTAAACCCTAGCCCTACTCTGTTTTGGAAGACTATCCGTGCCCTTCAGGGGATAAACCGCGCATATGTTTAGACAGAAAGGTCTAGTTCATACCACAAACTGGGCTTAAATTAAGTTACCATCATGGGAATATGTAGTAGTTAATGTGGTTTCCCCAACTTAGCTTAAATTAAGTTCCTGAACAGCAAGCCAGCAAACTTCTACAGCTCATGGGATTAAAGGAGCTCCTCCACCCCATGGCATCGTCCTGCTCAGCCGTTGTACGTAGGGAATGCAGCTTTTCAATAGCCTCAGACATTGAACCCCAAGCAAGCCTGAAACTGAACCCTAACCTAAACTCTAAGTCCTACACCCTATCAGTTTTAGGCTCAGGGCCCTAAACCCTACATAGCCCATTATAGTAGGTTCCATTTCTTTTCCATTGTCCCCATATAACCCTAATATAGCCCTAATATTACCCCAATGGGTACGCCTAGAACCCTTTCAAGAGGTCTTCTAGGAGCCCTAAACCCTAAACCCTAACCCTGGCAAAGCCCTGAGCCTAGGAGCGATATCCAGGCGAGCAGCCATAGGCTTCGCCCCCATGAAACCTTGCAGGCTGCACGCGCGCACCAGGCAGAACTTTTGGGCTGTGGGGTAGGGTTTAGGGTTTGGGTTCAGGGTCTAGGGTTTAGGTTTGGACATGTTTTGCTAACCCCCAACCCCCTCCCCCAGACCCCAAGCCACCCTAAACCATAAACTATTCTGGCAACTCCAAACCCCCGAACTTTTGATCCTTGAAGAGTCATATGATAGTCACCGAGTCCTAGGGTAGAGGTCGCCAAAACTTGTTTATTGCTTTTGGTTTTGGGGAGGCTGTGGGCCGTGGGTTTACAGGTTTTCTTCTCAGCCCTAAACCCTAAACCCCAAATCCTAAACCCTAAACCCTAAATTCCCACCCGGCCTGCTTGGGCTGCCCCCACGCTTTGCTAGGGTTGCCAGACACCGAAGAAACACGTCGGCCTTCACCCCTGCACTGGGGAAGACAGCCTATGGAGAATGGACGTGTAGAGCCCCTCCAGGCTCGCCGCTGGAGGTGCCTGGAAAACCCCTGGAGGCTTCTGGAGGCTCCGCCTGCAGCGGGCCCGTCATGATGTTTACTTGAAACCAGACGATCTTTTGGAAGAAATTTGGGTGGTAGCCTGTGATGTCTCACAGCGGGTGGGGATTTTGAAGAAAGCCCAGCTTCGATGGCTTCTTGGGCAAACTCCACGAGGTTCGCTGGGCGCAGGATGTGCCGCCACCCACAGATCCCTGGAAGTGGAGTGGCGTCATCGGCGCATGGATACTCAGCTCTGCGCAGGTAGGCGCCCTAAGCCCTAAACCCCATATCCTAAACCAGTTTGGGGAGGCTGCGGATTCGCACCAGGTAGGAAAACATTAAAATTGTAACTAGGTTTAGAGTTTAGGGTTTAGGGTTAGGCTGTGGCTTATATTTCCCTCCAGTGTTTCTCATAGATAGCACCAGTGTCTCGCAGTGGGCCTACCGAAGACATTAGACTATAGGGGCCACCAAAATGATTTTAGATTTTTGGTTATTTAAGAGGCTGCGCCCAGGGGCGGGCAACGC